>PVKS010000258.1:0-222876 GCA_004027875.1 Aplodontia rufa
TGGTAATCAAAGTTGTGTCAATACAAAAATGCAAGAGGAGGGCAGTGGGGATGGGGGCAGTAGGAACTGGGGTGCAATTTGCTCCAGACCTGATGCCCATTCGACAAGGCTCCTGCTCAGGGCTGAAATCAGCAGGCAGCAAGGCAGCACATCCATCTCCAATAGGACCTTCCAGGGACAATCGCACTCTCTGGAAGGGGTTGGCTGCATCTATCTTGTAGGACAATATGCTATTTTCACCAGAAAGCTACCAGGCATAAATATAGATTTCTGAACATTTTTTATGAGCCAACATGATGGCCTCTGGACACCTTGTCACTAAACCATAAAAAGTCAGACATCCCTTCCAGCAACTGTTTTTCCACCTGTGTCAGGGATAGAGCTGGGAGCCTGCAGCCGCATGGCAGAAAGAGCCAGTTCTCTCAGTGTAGCCTTGGACTTGAATGAACAAGTCACCAGGGGCCTCTCCTGTCTCTCCTCCTGTGACATCTCTTTCCTTTGTATGCTGTAAGTAGATCAAATTCTGGAATGGAAACCAAATCCCACAGAAGCACTCCCTGGGTCCTGCTCTCATCTTTCCGTATCTTTCTTGCCATCTTCCCCTGCTCTGGACCACAAGACCTTTGCACATGCTGCTCATGTGCCTGTCATCGTGCGCAGTAACCTCTAGAATTCTCAGGCATCCGGTCGGATCTCCCTCCCACTGTTTAGGTCGGGTTGCCTGACTGCATGTCTGTGTTCATTTTCTTATGAACATTAACCTCAGCTGAAGAGTACATGTGATTCCTTGATCAGAACCCATATCGCTGCTCTCCATTGTAAGCTTCATGACCACAAAGGCTCTGCTCCCATTGTATTCCCAGAACCCAAAAACATGCCCAGTCCACACTCAGTTTTAAGTAACCGGTAACGGAATTAAGAAATGCATGAATTAATGACTGAGTGATTAGATGAATAAGTAATTAAGTAAACTGCTAGTAATAATTTGGTGCAGTGCCCCTCATGCCTGACCAGGGAACTTTTAACAATGGTTTAGAATACTTTCATTTATCACAACTAGGGCAAAGGCATCCACTGGATAGAAGCCACAGATGCTTCTAAACATCCTACAAAACACGGGGCAGGACTCACTTCCTCCAGCAAAGAATTATCCAGCCCAAATAGTGCAGAGGCTGTGAAATCCCATGTATTCATTTCCCAGGGCTACATAATAAAGCACCTTCAGCTAGGTATCTTGAAAAAGCAGAAATTTCAGTTCTAAAAGCTAGCAGTCCAAAACCTGGGCATTGGTAGGCGTGGTTTCTCTTGAAGGCTCTGAAGAAGAATCAGTCCCACGCCTTTCTCCAAGATCTAGGGTGGTGCTGACTGGCATTCCTGAGCTCGGCAGTGTGTTGCTCCAATCCCTTGCCTCTGTCTCCACATGGCTTTCTTCCCTATGTGTCTCCTCTTTTTGTAAGGACATCAGTCATTAGACTCAGTGCTCACTCCAATGACATCATCTTAACTAATGCCATCTGCAAAGATCCCATTTCCAAGTAAGGTCACACTCACAGATACTGGTGTTGGAAATTGAACATTTTTTTATGAGACACAGATCAATCCATTACATCCTAGCTTACTGGAAAATTAATCATATTCATATCCAGCCACTCCCCCAAAAGAAAAAGGACAAAGGAACCTGTTCTTTTTCCCTTCCCTGTTCTCATACACCTCCAGTGATCTGTCTCTCAGCAGCTCCGAGAAGCCTCCTCAGGTTTCTTCCTGCCCCATTCCCCATTTGACCTGTCAGTCACCTGCTAGCTGTCAGTTCTTACTCCTTCAGCATCTGAGATTCCTGTCCCTTCTACATTAGGAGCATCATGTCACTTGTGTTATTCGCCAATACTGTAAGCTAGGAATCGTTATTGTCTCCATTTACAGACAGAGGAATCAGAAAGAGGGTGTCCTAGATTTCAGAGCTAATAAGTGACAGAGCTTGAGCTTCCGATTCTAAGGACCATCCTACTCCCTGGTCTACGGGGCTTCCCCATCCTCTTGCTGAGGTTCCAGGTCTCTTGTGGGCTCTGCTGGTAGGAATAACTACGCTATGTTCTCCGAATGCCAGAGCCTTGCCTCTGTTCCGATCCCCTCTCTGGACATCATTACTGTTTGCTTACATTCCTCTCACTTCTAGACTGAGACCTTTCAGAGTGGGTACAATGTTCATTTTGATCTCTGTGCCCCCAACACCAAACCTGCCCAGGACACAGCAAACACAGTCAGTTAACGTCGGCCGATGATCTAGAGACATCACTTTTGTTTGTGCTACAGTTTCCAGGGTTACATTACAATAAATATAATACAGCACAATGACTTTGTTAGAAGTAGCCAGAAAGTGAGTCAAATCTTTTAAAAGAAAGAAATAAAATAGAAATGTTCTAGAGTCCCATTAGTGTATAACTCTTTTTAACCAACCTTAAGCATGTTTCTTTATGACTACATTTCAAAGAACCTTAAATATTCTAATTTACTTTTAGAATTTCTGAGAATATAGACAGTCTTCCAGGCATGAAGAATTTTTTTCAATAAAAGTATTTTTTTCTTTCTTGGTGCGTGCATGTGTGTGTGTGTATGTGTGTGTTCATTTTATCTCCAGGGATACAAGCCATGATATAGAGTTTGAATGTACTGGGACACAGTGACTCCTTCTCCAGGAGCTGGGAAGGCCAGCTGAGATGATTCTTCCTCTACCTCTGCTCTCAGGTCTGTCCCCTCCGTGCACCAATGTCTTGCCATTCTTGTTTCCTGCTGATGTTCCCCCTCTCTTCCAAGTCTGTGTACTTTCCCTGTTCCTGTCCTGAGCTGCAAATGAAAGTGGATGGCCTAAAGCTCCCTGCACCTCATTAACCTCTACATTATCTCAGGGAAATTATGCCAATTATCGTACTGGGGCTCAGGATTGAAAAGCCACCACTTCTGGGCCCACAGTGATGGATGCTACCAATTTAAGGAAAGGAGGGGCACCTCCTCCGGTGATGAAGGAGTCATTTGTTTTGCCAAGAGAAGCTTTTGTGTGGCAGACACAAAGTCCGGCTTTCTGGTGGCGAAGCTCTCCTGGTCTTCTTTTAAAAATTAAACATTTTGGAATGGAATTATTTTTAATAGAATTATTGATTAATATGTTTTCTTATTGTCTTAATAGAGAGAAGTGTAAAGGAAAAAACTAAACACATAAAAATTGCCCATAACCCCCCTGCCTGGTGGTTTCTGTTGACCTTTAAAACCAATCAAAATGAAAGTAATACAATATAGGTCAGTCTAACAATTCAGAGTTCAATAAGTAACAGAGTTAAAGTGAATGTTTTCCACATCCCTCCCCAAGTTCAGCCTTTTAACAGCTAATAGACTTGTGTAGTTTCTTTGACTGAGAGCAGAGCAGAGCTTCTCAAACCTGATCACCTGGAAGGTTTGCTGGGCCCAGTCCTCAGAAGTTCTGATCCATTGAGTCCACATCCCCATCATTTGCATATGCTGAATTCCCGCCCCAAGGTTCTCCAGCTGTGTGATTCTAAAACAGCCTTTCTTTTTCTTGATTTTCTCTTCTGTAAAGTGGAACTAATCATTGGAGTAATGTGAAGATTAATGAATTAAAAGAAACTGCATACTAGAAACTGTGATTTTTCTGTCATGAATATGCCAGCCTGAAAATATGTATCCAACTGAAGTCTATGCTTTTTTGCTCATACAAGGAATGCTTTTATACACAATTCAGTACTATGCTTAAGCGCAAGAGTGATTTTTCATATACTTACATAAAGACAGATGTAGCCTTTGTGAATGGTGTTTAGTAAGAGATCACAGTGTAGACGCACTTTCAAGGGGCTACACTAGACATCTGGAGGTGATGCATTTTTTAAGTACTACCTAATCTAGGCAGTACTATGAGGGGTATCCTTGCATATGTCTGACCAGAAATTTAGTGAGCACATTCATAGTTGGAAAATTAAAATATGTAAGTGCACATCTTGGAAGGCTATATATGTTTCTAAGCCTAAACCCTTGATGGGACCTGAAGGCAAATGATGTTTAGCCATGGACTTTGCCAAATATGCTTTCAAAATTAAGGATACAAAAGGAAGCAAATAGCAGGCACGTACTAAGTCGCATGACTCAGTGGAGTGTGCACAGCCGGTTCAGAGCACAGGGCGGGAAGCTGAGCATCCAGAGGCAAAACAGGTTCTCTGCTCAAGGACCCCTGGTCTAGGTCCAGGGGAGGAAGGCCCCATGGATGCATTGCTATGCTTCAGGTGCCTTGCAAAAGCCAGCAATGCAAAAGTGACTAAGGTGGTGGGAGGAGTGGGAGGGCTTCAGAAGAAAGAGGTGGATGTGTTGTGTAAATGAATGGGAAACACAGGGTAGAAGGGAAGTGAAGATATTGCAGAGAGAAAGCTCAGTATGTGTAAGAGCCTTGGAGGCTTGATAACACAGCACCTGACATGAGTGGGCACTTCAGGAGTGTTATTTCACCACAGTTTTGGCCCACAAAGAGCATGGGGTACACAGAAATATAGTGCCTGAGGTTCTCTTTGATCCAAATGAAGACCAAGAATTCTTTAGAGAGGTCCACCATATCCTGAATGTGAAAGTTCAGGTTCATGAGTCATTTAGTGAATTCCTGGTGATTTCATACAATCAACACATGATTTTCCTTCTTGCCTATGACTACCAGGTTAGAATAAAAATAGTGAATAACTTCCCAGGGATCCTGACCTTAAGTGTAATACCTACATACTGAATGCAAGGTCCAGGGTTACGAAGGCAGAAGGATCAAAGTCACTTCCTTCCACAAAGATTGGATGGCCAGTGGATATTCCTTTGGCTCCCACTACCTGCCCAGAAAGTCTGCTGAAACATGGTCAACTGAAGCAATGTAAACACACAAAGCCATGTAGTTATAATTCTTGCATTTTTCAAACTTATTGCTGAGATCCTTCTAAGAGTGCACTGGAAAGCACACATCAAAAAGGTGTTGTTTCATTGATACAGATTGCAAATGGCTCCAGACAGGGCATATTGAGACTGAAGTTGGAAACACAATGTGGTCCACCATCATGGAAGAAAAGCAACTGATATAGTCTTCAAGGGGACCTCAAAATTTCCCAAGCCAATATGTCCTCCAAAGAAATCTGGGGGGAAATTTCTTTAAGATACTTTTTTGATTAAGGCAATCCATAATCAGTACTCTGGTGACAAAAAAAAAAAGTCCTCCACTTGCTGGTCACTGTTCACTTCACCAGCTGTCCCTCCTTCCTATCAGCCATCCTTGCACTTTCCCAAGCATAGGTTTAAGTGGAACCAGGATGTCTTGAGTCCAAATCCTGCCACTTCTAGTTATACAATCTAGGAGAAATCAGTTAATCACTCCAAGCCACAGGTTCCCTATCTATATAGCATAGTGATAATGTTGGGTGAATTCAATAATAACCATTTGTGGAGAGGTCCAGCTCAGAGCCTCAGTCATAAGCATTTGCCCAGTCACCTCAATGACACTGCAAAAATAATTAGCTTGTCATATGGATCTTATTTATCCCCCTTTTAGTTTGGATGGTTATGGTGTATAAGCTCATTGCTTATCTATGAGTTTCATTGATGATATATATATATATATAATATATATATATATTATATATATATATATATATTTGAGAGAGCAAGAGAGAGGGACAGTGATAGAGAAAGAAAGAGACAATTTTATTTAATTTTTCAAGTGGCTTTCCTTGCTCTGAGACTTTGTTGTGTATGTGGTGCTGGGGTTCAAACTCGCGTACTTGAGCATGCCAGGTAAGAGCTGTAACCACTGCGCCACCGCTCCAGCCCATGATATATGTTTTGAAAGAGAAATAGGCAGGAAAAATAAAATGACTGGATTAGCAAAAACTTTTTTCTTTTATTTTACCGATGTAGGCAACACCTAACTGGAGCTGGCTTAAGGAAAAATGCAGGTGGTATATTGAGAATAATGATGCTTCATGAAAGGATGAGATGGGAATTGCAGTTGAGCCTAGGAAGGGCCTGGACACCAGGACTGAAGTCGTAAATAAGCCTGATAATTGACTGTCTCCACTTTCTGTCCCTGCTTCCTATCATGAGCTTGATTCATTGTTTCTTCTCTCAGCTGCCTTGCAGCATTTCTCTGCTCTCAATTCCCATGGTAGAATATGTGGCCACACAACAGCTGTTAGAAGCCAGGACCACCACAGAGACTGTGGTTCTTCAACTTGAGCGTACACTTTCTCTAATCAGCGCTGCATGGTGGGTAGAGTCACAGAGAATAGAAGTCACTGTGGGCATTCTCGTGCATCTCCGCTGTCTGGTGGGAGGAGACTGTATTATAAGGGACAAATGATAACTTTAGGGAGGGAGGAAACTAGAAAAGTTTTTTTCAAAAAGCAGTGGAATAAAATTTGCTCAGTTCCCACCTTCTATAGAACACTGTTGATGACTCAGAGGTATACACCTAACTTTGAAGAAGTAACAATTTTATCTATTTTTATATGAGAAAGTTGGACTCCATGGTTTGCAATCTTGGCTGATTCTTTGATTGACATGGGAAGCTTTCAAAAAGCTCAATATCCAGCCAACACCTGCAGATCAAATAAATCTGAATCTCTAGCTATGGGATCCTGGTATCAATATTTTTTAAAGTTCTTTAGATCATTCCAATCTTTAGTTAAGGTTCATAATCATTGGACAAGATCAGTGATTCTCAAAAGAATCACCTCTGTCTAATTAAAATGAAGAGTGTGATTGAATAGGTTCAAGGTGGGGCGTGGGATTCTCATTGCTCATAGACCCCTAGGAGCCAGTGATGCTGGTCCAGAGATTACACGTCCACCAGCAAAGCACTGAATCATCCAAGCCCTGCCCTACTCTCAAGTTGTAGCAAAGGGGAATATTTATTCCATAAATACTTATTTTTTTTACATCAGACCTAGTGTTAAAATATCAAGACACATAAAGTTAAAATTTTTTTGCTAGAGAGGGCTTAATATGTAATCTGCAGGGTTTGCGAGAGAGAAGTTGGAGGAAGCTATCTGTGTACACTATTTTGTGTTTGGAAGTCCATTTTTCCGGCATTTTTGTTTGTTTGGTTTTGTTTCTGTTTTTAAGAAAACATCCTTACTGAAAAAGCAGCTGGCTTCCCTGACAGGAGAAAATTTGGCTCAAGTCTGAAGCTCAGGCAGTTTGGCAACGAAAGAAGAGACGCATCAACACCTAGCAATTTAGGGTATTATGTGCAAAACACAGAATTTGTAATGGGGAGAACAGTTTGGCCTTGGGCACGAAAGATAACACAGAACCTATAACTGGAAAAAAGGAAAATGACCTTTATAATGATAAATAGATAGATGTTGGAGACAGAGACAGAGAGAGAGAGAAGAAAGAATAGATAATGAATGGCCAAAAGATGGATGGATAGATGAATGGATGGATGGATGGACGATGGATGAACATATGGAAAGATAGACAGATGCACCATGAAAGAACCTCCTTATTTTGTAGTGGATTTCATGATTAATGAGCCAAATCTATTCAAAGTGATCATGGATCAGTTTTAGGATATGGGTGGAATTCCTTATAATAACAGAACTAAAGTTTCAATGCTTGTGGTGTAAGTCTGCTTGCATCGACTTAAGCTACTCTGTCAGAAAGCAAGAAAAGCATCCAAGGATATGATGCCTGATTTCTATATTACAAAGCATGCATCCACATAATAAAGGGGAAAGACCACAGTAAATGGCGAGATTTGCATTTAGCCAATATTCCTTGACCACCAACTATGCACCATGGATTGAATCTGTCAGTGTTTCCACATTGCAAATTTGGAGATTATTTATATATGTGCCATTATCCTTTGAGGAAAAGTTCAAGATACTTTTGTATACAAGGTTACATTTTGTACTCACCAAAACCTGTGAAACTGTAATCAAGATGTGATGTTGGTCTGGGTGATGAGGACTAGTGTGGTGGCGGTGGTTATCACGATGCGGTGGTAGTGACAACGGTGATTGTGGTAGTAGTGTTGGGATATATTTTCTATTTAAGAATATTTTAAAATAGGTTCTAAAATATCCAGAGACTATAAAAAATCCCACCCCTGGTAAATTCTTGCCAAGTTGGGGCAAGAACTCAGATGCACAATCTCCAATTTAAGCTTCTTCCTATTCCTTCCAGCATGTTGAACAACCAGAGTATTTGCCAGTTTCTAAAGTTTAGTTTGGGGTTGGCCATGGAAAACATGTGTGAAAAGATAAACTAAAAACTCAGGATCCACAAACTCCCCTGGCCTCATGTGGATAGGAGGGAGAACTTTAAAATGGCAGCTCCATAAGTTTTACCAATTTTTCATTTCTCACTTGCATTCTTCTCTTCTGGCAAGAAGGCTGGAACAAAAATTGGTCGTAAAGGAAATGTTTTCCTCTGCCTCACATATACATTTCTGTGCCAAGGTTGGCTTCTACTTTTATAGCTAAAACACATAAAAAGAGAATATTTAGGCAGACACTTTGTAAAAGTATGGCTGACTTCAGAAGTCAGAGGGTTATAACTGCCCCCAAGAAAATGTCATGCTTTTTAGCTTCAGTGTCACCAGGCCTTGCAGCATCCCATCTGGTCGCACTCCAATCCCACTTCACACTGTATTCAGAGTGAGTCTATTCAAAATGCAAATGTGATTGCTTTTCTCTACTGAAGAAAATTCTCAGTGATTCCCTGTTTCTGCCATCATCTGGAGAAAAAAGCTTGGGGTCCTCAGTCTTGCATACATCCACTGTCTTACCCCATCACTGTTGACCCCTTCAGCCCCATTTTCCTTCCCTCCTTTCAGCCATTCATGGTGTGTTTTGGCAAAAGCAGACCCCAGGTAACTCTGGTCTCTCTCAGGGTGATACTTTTAGGCCTTTACGCTGGTCCCTCTGTAGGCACACTGTCTCTGCCTTCTTCACCCAACATCCTTCCAGGTCATCCGCCAGAGTATGGCAGGAAAGACACTTTACACCTACTTCTATCAGAATATGCCACAATATGGTGAGTTTTTTTTTTTAAAGCAAAACCCAATCTGCATTATCACTACCATCAAGACCACCATCACTTCAAATATTCATTGAGGCCCTGCTAGGTTCCAGCCACAGAGCTTATCACTTTACATAGATTATCACTTTTAACAGCCCCAACATCTCTATGAGACTGAGTGAATTCACAAACAAAACAACAACAACAAAAGCTATGCTCCCCAAATTTAACAACACCTAGATAGTAATCATAGCAATACTTTGTGACTCAGTAGTTCATAAAGCAAAATTGATAACAATCTATTCATTCAGTTTTAGAAAGAGACATTCTAGCTCGCACAGTTTTCCTGTACACCCTACCCCTAGTTGTCCCTATTAATAACATTCTGCTTTAGGATTGTATATTGATAACACATAATGAATCCTTGTTCATACAAGTATCTACTAAAGTCCACATCATACCCAGAGTTCCTTAGTGTTTACTTAACATCCTTTTTACACTCTGGGATCCCACTGAGGACACCACAAAGCATTCAATTGGAATGTGTACTCAGGTTCCTCTTGGCTCTGGAAATTTGTCAAATTTTTCTCATTTTTGATAGTTTGACAGGTTTAAGAAGTCTTACTCAGATGTTGTGGATGATCCTCTATGTGAATTTGATGTTTTTCTCATGATTGGACTAGGGTTATATGTTAGGAAGGAAGAATCAGAATGGTAACATATCATTTCCATCATAGCATACCAAGGGTACCTACAATCAGTGTAATTTATGGCTGTTGATGCTGACCTGGAACATCTGGCTCAAGTAGGAATTTTCTACTGAAAAATTAGCCCCCATTCTTTTCACACTGTAGTCCTTGCTATGTTTTGTTTTGTTTTTAAGGACTGAACCCAGGGGCACTCGACCATTGAACCACATCCCAAGTCCATTTTTTTATGTTGAGATAGAGTCTTACTAGATTGCTTAAGGCCTCCTTAAGTTGCTGAGGCTGGCTTTGAACTTGTGATCCTCCTACCTCAGCCTCCTGAGCTGCTGGGATTATAGGCATTCGCCACCACACCTAGCCCACTATAGTCCTTAGAAGGAAATCACCATGCACAGCCCAAATTTAAGGAGTCACAAGTTATGTTTCTCCTCCTTGAGGGTAGAACATTTAGATTAGTAACTGTATTTGGAATTCTCCTACATGGGAGAAGAATTCTCCTCCTTTATTAATTTATTCAATCATTTCTTTAGATATGTGTGAACTCACAGAGATTTATTTTATACTTTGGATTTTTGTCCAAAAAGTACTAGTTAATTTTGTTCCACAAATGGGTCCAGCTTTGGCCATCGGGAGCTCTTTCAACTGGCTCCTGTACTTCTTTGGCAAAATTCATTAATATGAGCGAATAATTATTTCCTGTTTGAGCACTTCCTCACTTTTTGCTCCAGACTCATCCTGCATATTTCCTGCTCCAGGCCTTGAGTTTGTTATTTCTTTAAAAAGTCCTGATTTCTTTTATTGGAGAACGGCAGTAGCAAACAGCATACGGTACCATCTATGTTTATTGTTCTCAAGAACCATTTCTTTCAGGTTTTCTCAGCTGACTAAGTGAAGCAAACAAATAAGCAAAAGTATATGTTTGCATGTGCATGTGTATATAGATAAAATATATGTTATCCATGTCCATACACATATCTATAAATGCTTCTACCTGTAAGTATCTGTATCTATACATAAACTATGAGCCTAGAGTTCATACAGACGTCTCCAACTGTAACTATGAATTATTTTAGCCCCCTCCCCTTAGCTATGGGTAGATTTCCACTCCAATGGTGAGAAACTTGACTCCCATCATCTACGATCCATGTGCTTAATTATTCGATTCCAGTATGAATGCAGAGCAGTATCATAGTTGTTGCATTGGAAAACCATTTACTAACCTGGGTGCAGTGGTCTTGTGAATCTCCTTTTGTCCTAAATCTTACAGGCTACTCATCTCCAAAGTTACCTAGGTCAGCACCTTTTCCTTCCAATGCCTTCACGAGGTTGCTTTATGCATTTGCAATCCGGTTACACTCACTTGTCACAGTCTGCCTTCCTCCCTGGAATTCCCTTGATTTCCAAAACGATTTCTTATGTGCATATGCTGCATACATTAGGGTTCATTCTTCACGCTGTACAGTTCTAGAATTCATTCATTTTTTCATTATCTATTTATTTCCAACTCATTCATTGTTTACAACACTCCTGTTTCACACATACAGAAATAAGTTGAATAAGCTAACATTTAGAAAGTGACTCTTACATACCAAAGTCAAACAGAAAGATCAGAATCTACAGAGAGGAAAGGAATAGAAAACGCTGCCAGAGCTGATCATGAGGCAATCACTGAATTAGCAGTTAGAGGTAGTTCTAAGTCTCCTGGGAGTCACACCAGTGGAAGGAATCCTAGCAGCATCAGAGGATGGACTGTACTTTTCTGGACCTGAACGCTCCGGAGTAGTTTGGGAGGATGTGAGAGGACTAAGTCTGATTGACCTTGGCTCTGTATGCAGATTTCCAGAAGGAAGGTGTTCAGATTTGATCTTTAAGTCTGGAATCAGTTGCATTTCAAATTCCCTTCAGTTGCTCTAGAAATATCTCCTGCAGAGGTCAACATGATCCCATGACACTCACTGCCAGCATTGGGGATGGGCCTTTGTCATCAATACCACCCTGAGGGTTGTTTGTTGCTAACTTTTATGATATTTTTCATTCCAAATGATAAAGCTAAGAAAATGCTTTGGTGTTTATTGTAGAAAATCCTTAGATCTATGGAAAGCAAGAGAGTCCAATATAACTCATTAACTCAATAAACATTTATTGTATATAAATTGTACATCAAGAACTGGGGATAGAGAAATAAATAATATTGATCCCTGTCTTCAGGAAGCTCAACATCTAATTTAAGAATCTGTCTCCAGGGGTCTGGATTGCTGAGGTTTTATGGCATAAAAAGCTAATGGTTAAATTCTTCCTGCTCTATGAGTCTTTCAGGACTCTTAGAGGTGAGAATTATTGAATCAAAGCCTTAAAGTTTGAGAAGAAGCAACAGGATTCATATATTAAGGAAAGACAGAAGGAAGAAGACCTGATACCCTGATGAATTTGGGCACATAAAAAAATCTTATTCAAAAACTTACACTCTGTGGATGCATGTAAACTTAACCAAATGTGATAAATAGGGTTATTTTACAGATGTTATCTCTTCAACAATCAATAACCATGTTAACCACATTTCTATCACTACAATGAAATATCTGAGATAATTAACTGGTGATGAGAAAATTTTTGCCTTAAAATTTTGAAATTTCTGATTGAAGATCTAGGAATGCTGATTGGCAACCACGGGGAGAATGTAGCAGATCAAACTCATGGCCAGGAAACAAAAGGAAAAGAAGAAAACAGGCAGGAGCCAGGGTCCTAGAGTTCATTTGAGGTTGTTCCCCTAATGATCTAAGGCCCTACCTCCTAAAGATTTTAATACCTCCCAAGACTTGCAGACCAAATCTTTAACATATGGACCACTCAGGGGCAATTAAGATCCAAACTGCAGTAATAACATAGTGATATGGGTGTCGCTCATCCCAATTTTGTGGAGTAGGAAAGTGAAACCTCAAGAGTCTAATCATCCTAGACAAGCCAGGGACTGGGGCATGGAAGAAGCAAGAGGTGATGACAGAAATGAGTACAAGCTTGTCTCGTTTGGCAAGAAATTCTAGGCATCCTCCATTATACCACATTGTGTTCAAGCCAAGGAAATTGGACTGATCAGAGAAGTATCTATAAAAGCAATCATCCAACAAAAAGGAAAAAGAAAAGAAAGAAAGAAGAAAAGGAAGGAGGGATGGGCCAAAGGGAGGAAGCAAGAAAGGCAGGTAAGGAAGGTATTACGGTTTACATGAAAGGTGTCCCCCAAATGCTCAACATGTGAGATAATGGAAAAAAGGCTGAGAGACTAAACGATTGGGTTATGAGAGCCTAAACCCAATCAGGGAATTAATCCCTGACAGGGATTAACAGGGCTGTAATTACAGGCTGATAGGGTGTGGCTAGAGGAGGTAGGGTATATTTTGGTTTTGATGGGTGAAACTTGCCCTCATCTCCTTGATCATGATGTAAGCAGCTTCCCTCTACCATAGTCTTCTGCATGATGTTTCCTCACTTCCAGCCCTGAGGAATGGAGCCAGCCCTCTATGGACTCAGACCTCTGAAACTGTGAGCCCCCAAATAAACTTTTCCTCCTAAAATTGTTCTTGTTGAATTTTTTAGTCACGGCAGTGAAAAGTGCTCAAAAAAGAATGGGAGAGAAAGGAAAGGGAGAACAGGGGGAGAGGAAAAATTAAAAGGAAAGAAAGAGAGGAAAAGAGAAGACAAGAAAAGAAACAGCATCCTAGGGACTCCCTTTGCAGGAGAAGCAAGTGTCTGACTCCATTCTTCTCTGATTAGGTTTCTAATGCACCCAAGTGATGTGGTCACTCTGTAAGTCAGAGTTATGATGCATTCCAACTGGGTACCTTGAGGAGAGTTTGGAAAGACAATATTCAATAACGATACAGGACCATGTAGTAAGCCCACAAGACACAGTGCAGAATGTAGCAGTCAGGGTTAGCAAAAAGGGTGAAGGGAGGGGAATGATGAGTGGGATCCAGAGATGGAAAGCTGAGAGTAGAGAGCCTCCTGGCAGGAGCAGTGAACTTCCTTCCAGGGGCTGAAGTCATCCTTTGATCACCTACAGGAAAGGAACCAGGAAAATGAGTAGCAAAAGCTCAACCTCTTCTTTTCTCCCCCTCAATCCCCTGACAGTTTACCCATTGGCTAAAGCCAAGTGGCATCCAGAAGGTAAGAAACCACCCTGTGTAGATACTGGGGTCACCAGCAGAGCAGAGCATATAGGGAAGAGAATATCTAGAGAGGTACACAGAACACATGCATCCAATCTCAGTCACCATCAATCATTCCAACAGGGACCCAACTCATCTCATTCTGGAAGGGCCCTGAAGCAATTCATGATCCTTCTCAGCATAGCCCTCAAGGAAACTTGAAGTAATTGACTTGTCCTGGGAATTGAGACACATCTGCCACCCTTGGCCAAATCCAGGCCTGGACTTAGTTCCCTATTCTTTGGATGCTTTGAGCATTTTGATGTCAGTGATACCATATCCGTTTTCGAAAGGTGACATTAACCTTCATAAATCTTCAGCTTGCTAAAACCATAATGTAGATAAAGCTTTGTGGTTTAAAAATATCTGAGAAGACAGTAATATTCTCACGTAAAAAGCAAGGGGTTTGTGTGTTAGTCAACTTTGTGTCATTGTCACCAATACCTTAGAGAATAGCTTAGAAGAGAAAAAATTATTTTCGTTCAAGTTTCAGTTTCAGTCCATGGTCAACCAGCTCCATTTCTCTGGGCCCAAGGTGAGGCAGAACATCATGGCAGAAGTGAATGGCAGAAGGGAGCTCTTCTCTTCATGGCAAATAGGGAGCAGATAGAGAGGGGAAGAGACCACAGGGAATATGCACCCTTCCAGGGCATGACCCCAGTGACCTACCTTCTCCAGCCATGTCCTACCTACCTATCGTTACCAACCAGTGAGTCCATTCAAACTAAGATGGACTGACTTGGTTACAGCTCTCATAAGCTGATTGCTACACCTCTAAGTATTCCTGTATTAACATAAGAGGCTTTTGGGAACACCTCATTTCCATGCCATACATTTCTCCTGATCCCCCAAAACTCATCTCATAACATGAAATGAGTTTAGTTCATCTCATAAAAGTTCCAGCACTTGCCCAAAGTCCAAGTTCAAAGTTTCCTCTAAGACTGAAGACAAACTTTTAGATGTGAGCTCCTGTAAAAATTAAAACCTATATAAAATGGTAAAGAAAACATTCCAATTCCAAATCAGAGGAATAGGGGCATAGAATGGGACAAAAAACAAGAAAGCAACACAGCTGCGGAAACAAGTCTTATAGCTTCATGTCTGTCATCTGGGGTACATGGTGGAGAGACGCGCTCTGCAAAGGCCTGGGGCAGTCATGCAACTTTGGTCTTGCCAACTGCAGCCGTCCTGGCCACTCTCTTAGCTAGTTCTCTCTGCAGCCAGCAGATTTCCTTAGCAAGCAGTCTTTCCTACTGGGGTCTCTTCATTCCTGGGGCCTCCTTTCCATCTTTCGCTTCATGCATAACCCTCTCGGGAGCTTCTCATATGGATTTGGCCTGGCTACACTTTGCCTGGCTTCCCAGGCCTTCCTTAGAAGTATGTTTGGAAGCCTCTACGACCCCCTAACTCCAGCATGCTGCGTTCCTGATGAGCCAGCATCACCTGAATGATGCTGACCTCTGCTGCCAGCTCAAGCAACAGATGGGCCCTCTGGGATCACAGCTATGTGGCCTCTGAAGTTCTAGGCAACTGAAACCAGTGAAACGACTTCCTAAGACCCCATGTACAAGTTGGGTCACCCAATTATCTCTGCTCAAAGGAGTTTCCCCTCCTACGTACTTGAGCCTTCACTGGATGTGGTCTTGTAAATTCCTGATATGTCCTCAAGTCATCTTCTCTATTGTCTCTGTGCAAAGTACTTAATTTTTCTTTAGTGGTGGAAATTTCCTTAACTACTACACCTTCCTCAGTCCCTGTTTTGGTACTTTTCTGGCCAAATTGCAAATTTTAAAAACCTTTAGTTCTGATTTATACTCCTAATTGTCACAGTAAACTTGGCTAAAAACTCCAAGCACATCCGTACCACTATCTGAACGCTACGCTGCATAGAAATTTCCTCCAATAGATTAACTACTTCATCACTTTTTTTTTTGAAGGAATCAATTTTTTATTTAGTTTTTCATGGACTTTCGTTGCTCAGACACTTCATTGTGTACATGGTGCTGGGATTTGAACCTGCGTACTCGCGCATGCAAAGTGAGCGCCGTAACCGCACTTCATCACTTTTAAATTAAGCCTCGTACGAAATCTTAGGACAAAATCTTAGGACGCCGGCAAAATGTAGACAAGTTCTTTGCTAGAATGTAACACTTGGGTCCTCTAGTTCCATTCTCAGTAGAGTCCTCACTTCCCTCTGAAATCTCTGAACAGTTTAGGCTGTCTACATTTCGGTCTTCTGAGCAGGAAACTCACTAATTAAACTCTGCTTACAGCTTCTCTAACCTGCATATCCAAACTTTTCCAAACTTCTCCTGCAAACCAGTTCCCTAAATTTCTGAACCACATGGTCAGATTAGTTACAAGTATGGCCCCACTTTTAGTGCCAATTCCTGTGTTAGCTTTCTTGTTGCTGTGATCAAAATATCTGACAAGAGTGACTTGGAGGAGGAAAAGTTTATTTTGAATCATGGTTTCAGAGGTTCAGTCCATGGTCAGCCAATTCTATTGCTCTGGCCCTAAGGTGAGCCAGAACATCATGGCAGAGCGCATGGTGAAGTGCTTCTCTGTTCGCGGTAGTGAGCAAGCAGAGACAGAGAGGGAAAGGGCCACGAGGAAGGTAAACCCTTCCAGGGCACACCCTCAGTGATCTTCCGCCTCCTGTCATTCCCCACCTGCCTTACGTTAGTCTATTAGATCTAGGATGGACTGGGGCTGGGGAGGTGGCTCAGCAGTGACAGTGCTTGCCTGGCATGCATGAGGACCTAGATTCAACCCCAGCACCACATACACAACTAAGTGTCAGATAAACAAGACCCAGAATAAAGTTGATTCTCCCTTTCTCTCTCTAAAAAAGAAAAAGGAAAAGGAAAAAGAAATAAAGAACTGGGGGATGGACTTGTTAGGTCACAGCACTTATAACCTAATAATTGCACATCAGAATATTTCTGTACTTACTCAGGAACTTTTGGGGGAACACCTTATATCCAAACCATAATAGCCTGAGTTTAAGAAATCTCCATATATTGTGAACTGGGTCTTGGATAAATCAGGCATTTTACCAGAGGCTCAGATTTCATCAATGTGAAATAGTAATGGTGAATTTCTCTCTCAGGATGGTACTTTTGATTGGCCAAAAGTATAAAGAAAAAAATTTACCATGTGTACCGCATGATTCGCAAGAAGGGAAGGATTTTTTGACCGATCCATTATTTTCTAACACAACATGACAATGGTCAAGAGGCCAACCTCTAGGTCAGAAAACAAGGTTTTGAAAGTGGGCTGTGGAACTTCTCGAGTAACAATGAGCAAATATCTTTCTAAACTTCAGTTTTATTATCTATAAAATGGGAACTACCACAGCACCCCCATCAAGGGACTGTTTTAGGATATCCAATAAGTTTAACCATGGGTATGTTGTCATGGATGTAAACAATGCCTTCCGAGTAGGGGACAAGTCCATACAGTCCTTCATTAACTGAACAGCACTTCCTGAGCCCTGTCAAGCTATAAGATTGATGATTAAGTTGGAGACAAATGTCAACAAGCATCCCTACTTCTCCAGAGACCACAACTGTAAACAAAATTAAATTCCCAATTGCTGCTCCCTCTAAACATTCCTTCTGAATGTTGTTTTCCCAAACTTCAGAAACCTTTACTTTAGTCTGGTGATTTTTTTTCCCATGTGGGTTGATTGAAATCACTGGTCAGGGAAACACAGGGGTTGGTACATCCTCCAATGCTGCCACTAACTTGATGATTGACCCTATAAGTTACTTGATTTATCTAGGTCTCATCAAACTCCTCTGAGGTAGGGAGCAAGCCAGGTAGTGAGAGAAGGAAGAAAGAAAGAAAGGGAGGGAGAATGTCAGGAAAAGAGGAAGGGAAGGAGGAAGAAGGAAGGAGCAGTGGAAGGTCCTCATTCTGAAGACTCTAAATCAAACCCCCTCTTCAAAGGAAATCCATTTGCATCCAGCTTTCCTTCACCCACTTCCATAAAGAGGTGTTCAACATGCTTGAAAGAAAACAATATGACCAACCACCTACTATGTGCCTGACACCAGATTTATTTGTAATAAATTCTGGGTACTTATTGAAACAAAGAGTGTTTTCCATAATCAATTTCCCCAAACCAAGCACATGCATCTGTCTCCAGCAGAGTGAAAGCAACTAGCATGAATACCACCTTTTTAAATTCTGAAATGAACCTAAAGGTGCCCAAATTCCATACGGAGTCACATTGCTGAGCTTTGATTCATACTTAATTTCCTAAAATGGGATGAGAGGACTAGTTGATTGAAAAGCTGCTGTACCAAGGGCAACACATTGGTCTCCTTGGCTAAGGTCCCCTTTTTCCAGTTCCTAGCATTAATGCCAGCACAGGAAGTGAGCAGCAGGGGCCAGCATTGTTTCTCCCCTAAGAAAGACAGGGGAATGTGCTGCAGATAAGAGGCACCCAAGTGTTTGGGCTTTGGGAAATGGAAATAGAATTTGCTGTCTGCATGTCAGTCTCATCTGAGAAGCTTGACAGTTCTTCCCCTTCCCTGATCTGTGAATCCTGACTGTGGCCAGTTTGTGATCTATCTACCAGTTCTGAAAGCTCCATGTAAGAAAGGTTTTATTGTGAGGGAGGGGGCTGGCCTTATTCTACCAGTGGAAGGCTATTATCTTCCAACAGCTGTTTATAGTTAACTGCAGCCCATATTTAAAGCCTGAATGCTGGAGCCTTATTTAGTGCCTGTGGCTCTGTGGTGAACAGAGTCAGGCTTAACTCTTTCCTCCCCACAGGGTTAGTGACTTCTGTGGGATTCTGGGGGTCTGCAAACCAAGAGGGTGGGATAGGTGGAGGGCTGGAGTGTGCAGGTGGGGCTGAGAGTTGTTTCTGACTTGTGCAGTTATTGAGGACTGACTTTGTGTTAGGAACGTGTTGGACACTTCCATTCACTTCTTCATTTAGCTGCAGGATCAGCACTCTGATACTCAACTGATGCTTCCCACTTCACAGGATAGGAAATGGAGGCTCAGACAATAAATGCCAGGATCCAAATCAGTAAGCACCCTGCTGCAAGGCCAGAACTCTCAGCCTCCAGCTTCTGCTTAATTATACCTCTCAGTTATGCACTAACTGGTGATGTGCTCTGTGCCTGCCCTGAGCCAGTCTGCCAGAAGGCTCTCGGGCTGGCCAGAAAGGTAAGGAGGAAGGCAATGATACACCAAGGAGGCAATGATAACCAGCCACTCTCACCCCATCCAGGAGAAGCAGATCCAAAGCCAGGGGAATTTACAAAGGAGCAGATTCGCCTAAAGGAAGTTCATTTCAAGAAGAGAAGACAGTTGCTGAAATACTTGCACCGTGCATGCTACATGAACATTCATACCTGAGAGAAGCTGAATCTGAGAATAGATTCCAGGGGACTCTGAACCCCAGGAGAACCTCAGCCCCCCTCCACAAGCTTAGCCTTCACTCCGCAAGGGATGAGCACCCTGGTGGTCAGGTCTGCCATTTACAAAGACTCCCCTGGCTGCAGTGGGAACAATGTTTTGGAAGGCACAAGAGAAGGTGATAAAATTGAGTCCACTCCATAAGCAATGCAAAAAGGAGAAGTGGCCAGAGTTGTAGAGTGCGCAGTGGGGACCGGATTCAAGAGACACACACAGGAGAACCAGAGCAAGGTGTGTTCAGTGGCGTTGCTTCAATGAAGACAAACAGAGGTTAAATTTTCCAACAGGAAGCTGGAAGGAACATTGCTGAAACCACCGCCTCAACCCCAAATGACATACATTCCTGAGGGTTGCAGCCCTAACCAGTGGGTTGGGTCGGCAGCGAGACTGCACACGTGCACACACAAGCGCACACTTTCATTTTCTCAGCACGTCAGGAACTTTTGTTCTTCTTTTGTTTGACTCCAGCATCTTTCCTGATGACAAAGAAAACCAAAGATTTTGAAATCCATTGTCAAGTACAAAGAGAGGTGGAGTCAGAGGGTTGTGGGGGAAAAGTTGGCTGACTCCAAACTTCGTTCTCCGCCTTGGTACCCGACAATTCACAGTGGGAGAGAGAGTGGCTTGCCAAAGGGCTCTGTGTGACTGGGCTAGGGGAGAAGAATATGTAAAGTTCAAGATGAAAAGAGCCCTCTCTGTTGCAAACCCAGCTGAGGGCTCACGGAGCTTGGGAAAGGAGAGTTCACAAAGAAAAGTGCTTATTTGCAAACTTGGTTCCCTGCAGCAAATGCTCCCAGGACCTCTGGCAAAAAGAATTCCTGGACACAGGCCTTTCCATTGAGCTGCTAGTAATCTGTGGTTAATTACCACTCGCCAGGCTCCCTCTGCAGCTGATCCACAGAGGTCTGGGGGAGAGGTTTTGCGATTTTAATTCCAATGTTCAACAGAGTGAGAGCCTTAGAACTGCAGAGCTGGAAAGAACCGTGCTTGTCCTTCAGCTCTAAATTCCCAATTCTTACAGTGGCTTGAGTGGTGGGTGAGACAGACCAGGAAGAAAGGCAAGGCCACTGCAGAGACAGCAATGTCTGCCACCTAGGGTGGGCAGCGGAATATGAGCAGGTATGCCCCTCGTGCTGGCGTGACAATCTAGGAGATCCTGACTGTCACTCACAAGAGGAAGTCCGCTCACCTGCCCTGGAGCATTGCTGCCATCCCATCAGATTTTCTTTTGCTGGCCCAATGGGCTAAAACCACATCCAGACCTGCCATCCTTGGTCCCCATCATTTGATAGAAAAGGAAAACAAGGCCAAAAAAATTCTTGCAAAGGAACTATATTACTCAGGGTCCTCTAGAAAGACACAAAAGAAATGTGTATTCTTCATATACATGTCTATACGCATGCACAGGCCGACTTACAATTTTTCAACTTTACAACAGTAGATTAAGTAATACAGGAAAAACCATACCTTGAATTTTGAATTTTGATCTTATCCAGGGCTAGGAATAAGCAGTACGAGCCTGTCTCACAATGTTGGGTAGTGGCAGTGAGCCACAGCCCCGATGAACCACACAAACAAAAGACTAAATGACACCCTACAGTGTCCCGTGTAACTGTTAAGCTATGATATCTCATAGTTTTGATTTATTAAATGTAATTTAAGCTTACGATATTTTCAGCTTACAATGGTTTATTGCGATGCCACTCTATCAAGGAAGTCAAGGAACATCTGAATATCTGTATATATTACATATGTGTGTATATGTATGTATACACATTTTTTTTAATTTTTAGAGATATTTATCTTGAGGAATTGGCTCATGAGAGTCCAAGGACAGGACATTCTGACATTTCACAATTATGGAACAAACTTGCAAATTCAGATCAGAGTTGGTGTTGCGGTCTTGAGTCCAAATTTCCTGGGAAGAGTTCAGACTGCTGCAGTCTTAGGCAGAACTCCTCCTTCATCAGGAAACCTGCACTGCTGCTTTTAAAGTCTTTGGTTCGATGAGGCCTGCCCACCTGATGGAGGGTAATCTCTTTTCCTTAGAGTTCACCCATTTAAATGTAAAGTACATCTTTTAAAACACATTCATGGGGGCTGGAGTGGTTACCACGCTTGCCTGTCATGTGCAAGTACACGGGTTCAAACCCCAGCACCCACGTACATTACTAAGTGTCAGAGCAATGAAAGCCATATGAAAAACTCAATAAAAACTGATTCTGCCTTTCTTTATCTCTCTCACTGCCCTTCTGTCTTTAAAAACAAACAAACAAACAAAGCATTCATGGCAAAACCTAGAATAGTTTTAACAAAACATCTGGTCCTCATAGCCTAGTCAAGTGGGCACAGAAAAGCAACTGTCACAGAAGGTATTCTAACATTTTCCAAATCAAGGTAACAGTCTATATTGTGGGATATATAATTGACAAAAATTGAGAGTAATACAGGACAATGTATTTATCTTGTTGTCAAAACCATCTCAGATAGATAAATTAACATTGTACGTACTAGACCAAAGAATCTTCCCTCATTAATTCAAAGATTCCCAGCTCCCGCTTCCCACCCTACTTGGGGTTCCCAGCAACACACATATGTAAGTCCTATTTCTTCCAGGAACCTGAGCTCCCCTGTTTTCCTCCAATGACCTCAAAGCGATGGGAGTTGTATGACAAATAATGTAAACCCAGTGGGAATGTGATCCAGCCAGGAGGCTGCCACATCCTAGGTGTGAAGGCTGTGTTCTAGAATTCCTGTCCTTCCCCTGCTATGGTTAACATGAAGCCATTTTGCATCTAGCTACCTCCCTGTCCATCTCTTCATTCCTGACATCAGCTTTCCAGAGGTATTAAAACCTCTGACTGATGCAGACATCTCACCCATTCCAAAACAGAGACTGAAAGAGTGTCAGAGAATCACCAGAAGACAAGCGGAAGCCAGATTCCTCCTGTAGGTCATGGATCCGCTAATCAGCTCCAGCTCTTGGCAGGGGATCATTGAGGAGTTTAGAAACACTCCATTTTGTTGTTATTTCTTATTTTAAACCAAGAGCTGAAAGGAGGGGAGACATTCAAGGAAGACAAAGCAAAACTGAAGAAGTTCCCATGAAAATACATTATTCTTTCCTAATCCAAAGTGAAAGCATCACACCTCACTTTTTTCACAAGATCTTCACTCCAGCATTGGGACCTCCTGGATGAGCACATTCCCACTGGGTCTACATCAGTGGACAAAGGGCTGCGTGCTATCTGGCCTGAAAGTAACTCTCATGGAAGGGAAGAAGCTTCCCACATGGACTGGGGGCTAAGGACTGTCCTGAAGTTTTCTGAGCCTCTGGTGAGTGTGCTCAGACCCCTTATTCTGTGTTTGCCTAAGGAGGGGTCATATTAGTAAAGACATAGGTGTAAGGTCACTGCATAAGCTCTTGATTCAGACAAAAGGTATGTCCTAAGGCCACTGACAAGTCATCTTCATATTAATGAATACCCCAATGGGGTGACATCCTTCCCACAGAATTCAGTAAAGCATAGTGAAATATTTGAAGTGAGGGAACCCACTAAATATTTAATAAAAATTACTCAGCAAAGAATGAGTATAAAAAACAAACCCTCTTGAATTGTGGGTGCTATTAGGCAGCTTAGGGAAACCGACTGATTGAGAGGGCCACAGGATTTTGTCACTGTCAGAGTAAATTCTTGTGTTCAGACCTCTGCCAAATGGCATACCGTAATCCCTTGAGCACTCATAAGCAAGGTCAAAATCTAACCTACTCCATTGAGGACAAGGCACAAGAGTCCTCAGATACCACCTAATGGACATGTCCTCCGCTCAAGGCTCTCCTCATGTCTGCGCTTCTCCTTTGTAGGTTTCCTTGCCATTGTGGGGAATCCGTTTGTGGCTTGATTATCTGTTGGATGTCTTTCTCCTCTAATGGATGGTGAATTCTGTAAGGTCAGGCGATGAGTCTGGTGTAATGACTGGAAGGACACCTAGTGAGTGCCCATGGACATTCATTAAGTGAATGACTACATCAGCCAGCTAATCAATAGCTGGAGTACCAAACCCCTCAGGTGTGACCAAGCAGGTATTTTCATTCCTGTGGCTAGGTG
The DNA here is from genome assembly GCA_004027875.1 of Aplodontia rufa. Taxonomy (NCBI): domain Eukaryota; kingdom Metazoa; phylum Chordata; class Mammalia; order Rodentia; family Aplodontiidae; genus Aplodontia; species Aplodontia rufa. The sequence goes on from PVKS010000258.1 coordinate 23,509, forward strand.
CCACTGATATGAATCAAACCTTCTTTTCATCTCTTTTTCTTTTTGTTCTTGGGTATGCGCATTGATAAATTATTCCATGCTTTTAGGACTACTTAAAGGCTGCCATGTGTATGAGATCACTTCTACTACTGCCACTACTCACAAGATTAATTGCAAGAAAATCACAATTGCTGAATATATGGTTCTGAACTGCACATCTTTTCCCTTCATTTCCTGTAAAAATCTCCTTCAATGTTTGAGGAAGAGCTGTGGGGTTTGTATTTCTTCCATACTTACTATGTTCTCTCAAAATAAAGGCGTCCAAAGCATATTTCATTGACACATCCTTTGAAACCCTCTATAATGTTCTGTCTCTCTGGCAATTTGGTGTCCTCATCTCTAGTCACTTCCCATCATGCACCCTGCAATATCATGCAAATGGAGCAGTGGTAACTGAGCAGCAGGTCTTGGGGAAGGTCCTGAGAATGCGTGGAAAACAAAATAGACACGAATTTACACTCGATTGAGGAAGACAAGGATTAAACTTTCAGTGTGATGAAAGTAAGCAAAGAGGACTTTCAAAGCGTCATGGGAGCATCAGTCAAAGAATTGGAGACTAGTGCATTAAGACAAATCACTTTAAAACATGACATTTAGGCAGAAAATTAAAGGAACCAGTAGGAGTCAGCCGGATTTGCAGAGGTGGGTTGAGATGAAGAACGGTTTCAAAGACCCAGTGTTTAGGAAGACTGTGTCATGTTCATGAAAATGAAGGAAGCCAGAACATTGAACAAACGAGTTTTCCCAACACAACATATAATTTCATTCTGTTCCATCTTTTTCCACTTCTGTTGTTCCTTGGTCTTAAATGCTATTCCCCTTCTCAATCTAGGTATACTTAGCTCAGTATTTATTTATATTCTGAAAGTTTCCCCAATAGATCACCTAATAGACTCACTTCTCCCCAATAACCATAAACTTTCCTGCCATATTGTTTATCTGTTTGATGTTTTACTCTATCACCATGTCCTCTGTGTTATAGTAACCTCAGTATATTTTATTCCCTAGACATACATGGGCCAATGCAGAGAGGAACTCAACTTTTTTCCAGAGTGAATTGAACTGCTTGATTCAGCCACTTTAATATGAAGAATATTCAGGGAAGATTCTAGCCCACAGCCCCACTTAATACTGGAACACTTGCTTTCACATTCTGACAACAAGGTTTCTGGCTAATTATTGTCCTCAAGAAAGCCCACAGATAGCAAAGAATGTAAGCTTCTGAGTTTGGAAATATCTCTCAAAGAACATATTGAGGGAAAGTTTTAACTCGGAAGAGAAGATTAATAGTCTGAGCTTAAAAGTCTTCAAGAAAATGTAAGAAAGGAATGAAGTTTAAATAATCAAAGCCGTGTATAACAAAACAGCTTTTAGTATCAAAGGCAAGTCATGAGCAGCAGGAATGACGTTGGATCTACAAACATAAAGTGTCATGGATAAGGGGCATGAGGAAATCTGTCATAGAAGGATGCAGCTATAGCAATTAAGTCAGCACTGAAGATCTGAGAATGTTCTAGATGGTTTCTCTAAATGTGAGGGCCTCCACTCAGTGACTAAGCTTCCAGCTCATTCCTCTGATTCATCCCAGGCCTTTTTAGCAGGATCTGGTCTCTGGGTACCTTTTCTTAGTAGGCAACTCAGTCCCTCAATCGCCTCTGCACTTGGACTTTGTTTGAGCCCCTAGTCCTTAGCATATAACAGGTGCTCCACAGAACATGAGGGATAATAATAATGATAACAACCATCAAAATAAAAGCAATAATCATGCTTTAAAAAAACCATCTTTTAACTTCTGCAAAGTCTTCCTTTGGTAAAGTGCAGTTCATCATGATCATAATCAAGACATCATAGGGTTGCTCAAGGGAAGGATTTACATCTGCATTAAGTAACCTTGGAAATGGAGGCCTGTCATCCTGGTGAAAAGCATTAGTTTTTCTCAGGTTTGGGGTAAGCTGATTTTATTACATCCATCCCTTTATTTAATAGCATTCATTCCTTCATTAGCAAATGCCCATTCCATGCTATCATTAATTATACCTCATACTTTCTTCTTAACACAAGATACCGTATGGCGCTGCCATGGTAAGAATTTTTGATTACAAGTCAAGACACACAGTCTTTTGATTCAGAGCTTGTACTTGAGATCACAGTGGTTTGCTGTTTGCATACCACATAGGATGAAGAGATTTTCTCTTCTATTTGGACATTCCAGGGCATCTTTTTGCATTTCCGTGTTTACAATTCAGGAATACTTTTGCCCATGTTTTTTAGGGTGCATCCTGGAGCAACTCAGTGGGAATTTTGGTTTCAACAACGAGTTTATATTAAAATAAAATACAGATAATCCAAACATACTTTCCAAATCACTATTGAAAATTTTTTTCTGGAATATGATAATAAAAAAATCAAAAATCTAACTTAGTATATATGGATATCATCATAGATTTTGATAATATAAGGCTATGCAAGGAAGGCTGAGCATTAACCCCTGCCTGCCTGTAGCTTAACATCTACAAGGGAATGCAAAATGTTGTGCAAATAACCATAGTAACGTTTTAAAATAGGAGACAAGGGAATGTGTGAACAGAACAGAGAGACCCAAGTTAGTGGAGGGGGATCAGTGACATTTAAACAGGTCTTCACGAATGCTGCATCTTTAGTGATTCAAAGGCAGAGGTAGGTTGGGATAAGGAACCCACCCATGGAGACAAAGGTAAGAAAACTCTTTGGTAATCACAAGTTGTCATTAAGTCTGACACCCAAAGCACAACAGTTAATACCAAATGCTGAGGTTCAAGTAACACCTCTGGACTTTATTAGCTACCTGACCCTGAACAAACTGCATAACCTTACCTCAACATCTTCATCCTCATTTGTAAATTGTATAATTGCAAAGTCCAGTCTTTTTGCACTATTGTGATACTCAGATGAACTTGCGTATCAAATAGTCTTTGAAATGAACATAGCCGAGGGTGAGATTACCCAGATCTTAGCAAAAATGATTATAATCATTTTTATTACCTTTTTTTGTGTTTGATTCTGGGGATTGATTCCAGGTCCTCATGCACACAAGACAGGTGCTCTATTACTGAGCCACATCCCCAGGTCTATTCACAATGATTATTACTGATACTGATGCTAGTCATGGCATTTCAAAGGAGGCAACTAATCACCCAGAGCCTCAAGTTCCTCATACATAAAATGGTAATACTGATACCCACTTTATAGCAATATTATTAACTGAAATGTACATGCATGCGATAGGCATCCTGTAAATGCTCAATAAGTACTACCTGATATTAATAGCAGTAGCCCAAATCTCATGGAGTGACTCAGCCTTGATCTTGGCCCTTACCTCCTATTTGCAGGCTGTCTATGTGAGCAAACGCTGGTAGATCTTTCTCCTTCAGGCTTGGCTAAGATGACAAAGCTCAGGTAGAGGACAGGTGAGGAGTGCTACCTCTGCTAGATATGAAGATAAGCTACTGTTTGTAAATCCTCCTTGCTTAGTAAGAGCCACATCACTGAGCTCAATGCTGCCTGAAGATTAGGTGCTCCATTTGTAAGTTGTCTAATGATGCTACTTCTGATACCTCTGCACCCAGACAGTTTCCCAAGATTCTTACTCTGTCACATTCAGTGGGGAAAAGGTCAGCCACAAACAAGAAGTGGATGGTACCAGCAAACTGTAGTGTTGCAGAGAGATGCAATGACCTTTCAGTGGCTCCCCTTGGGCACCCCTTGATCCAAGCCTGGGAGGCAGAAGACTGGGCTGTTCTCTGCAAAAGGGATCCATCACCCAGCCATTTTCCCAGGTCCCATTAAAAGGCTGACACCATTAATCTGCTCTACTTTACTTCTCATTATACAAAAAGATATTCTTGATCAAAAGTCCCCTTGTGTAGCTCCATGATTCATCACCAATGGCTATGGGCCACTCACCAGAAATTCATAATCAGCTGACATTATCCACCCAAATCATTCCCAGGATCTGAAAAGCTCAGAGCTGTGTCTGTCAATGGGAAGAGGTGGCTCTGCTAGTTAATACAGTAAAGTCCCCTTAGAACAGGGTTAATTTAAGGGGTGACTTACTGTCTTCCTTGTTTATTTGTGTAAGAGAGAAAGAAAGAGTTAATTTATTTTTTTCATATGTTTTTTGTTTTTCCTCCACTAACTTGTGGATGTGGTACAGGGGCTTGAACTCAGGTCCTTGTGCATGCCAGGCAAGTGATTTACCACTGAGTCACCATTCCAGCCCTCTTATTTATGTCTGAATCATTGATTTTCTGAGAACTTACCCACAATTGATGTTACATGGGAACTAAACCTCCTACAGTTTGGAGACAAAAGGGACCTAGGGTAGGTAGACACAGACTCAGTGGCACCAATATCCTCCAGAGACACAAAGCCCCTGGTAAGGACAAAGACATTTCTACTAGAAACTTACCTGCTACTAAAATCAGTGCCCTTTCCCCAACATCCAATCCCTGGGTGTGTGATCTTAGTCTAATCTTGTTTTAGTAGTTCATTTACTGCTCTGACCAAAATAACTGACAAGAGCAATTTTAGAGGAGCAAAAGTTTATTTGGGGGCTCACGGTTTTGGAGGTCTATAGACAGCAGGCTCCACTCCTCAGAGATCAAGGGGAGGAGGAATAGCATGGTGTGGGAGTGTGGTGGAGGAAAGTGGCTCAGGTCTTTAAAGCTTAAAGAGATTTCATCACCAGATACAAAACATAGGCCCCAAAGGCACACCCCCAGGGACCCACGTACTCCATCCACACTGGACCTGCCTTCAGTTGACACCCTGCTGATCCGTATCAGGGGTTAAAGCTTGCATAACCCAATCATCTCATCTTTAAGCCTTCTTACATTGACTCACAAATGAGCTTTTGGAAGGCACCTCACCTTTAAACCCTAACAAATCATTTACATTCCAACCTTAGTTCCTACCATCTCTAGCTGTCTCCTGGAGGAGTGATCTAGGTTAAATGAAAAACTGTGAGTGAAATGTGTTCTGGCTTTAACCCCTCAGTTAATTGGCAAGATTTCTGCAAGAAATGAAGACCTACTCAAGCTGTTCAGAAATTTGCTACCTACTTCCCCAAGAGATAACTAGGTTTCAGATATGGTAGTATGTGCTTTGCAGGTGCCTTAGCAGTTATTTCCAAACTGTCATAATAGTTGGGGTCATTATGGGAATTAAATAAATTGATAAACACAAAATGTGTCAAACATAGTAAGTCCTCAATAAATCACACCCATCAGTACAGAAGCTACTTAACATTCCATAGGCAGGGCTCTTTTGTCTCTGAGAAACTTCTGACAGGATCTCTTCCTTCTGAAGCCATCTATTCCTGTTCTAGACCACTCTGGTGTTGGCTTGATCTGACCTAACTTGAGCTAGAATCTGAATTTTCCCAGTTGTAAACTATTATTTCTGTTTTACCTTCTAACCACAAGGAATAAGTCCAACACCTTCTATAAGGAAAAAATCCCTAGCTTAGTTTTTTTTTTAATTTTTATTTTTTGAACAGACTTACAAGATTTTAACAAATCAATATAAAATGTGTATAAAATGTGTAAATATTCTGGATATTGTAATTCCTAGTCAGATCGAGTTTTCTTTTTTCTAAGCTTAAATAATAGGCTTTCAGCTGGTTCTTGCATGATTTGATGTGAACTTCTCTTCCATAGCTAACATTTTGAAATTGAGCATCTTCCACATTTCTGGGTTTCATTGGAGGAAACTGGTGAGCAAGCCAAATCACTTTTTTGATTAATAAAACAAGAGAGGGAGACAGTAATGAACAGACACCCAGGTGCATTACTCCAGGATATAATGGGCACTATTGTTTTATCCATTTTGCTCCACATTTTTTTTAAGGAATAAGCAATATGGTGTGGTTAGGACCTTAATGCAAACTTCTTCTCACACTCCACAAGTGACCAATTTTTGGATGTCGATATGTAACTCTTCTGTGCATGTTTTTCTACGTGAATAAATAGGGATATTTCTACAAATAATTGGTAGTCTTGTTGTGACCATCTAAAATGTAAATGAATGCTTCCATACGGTGCATATTGACACCTTCCTGCTTGCAATCCGTAATATATTTGTAAGATTTATCTAACTGTACACAGAATTCCTTTTCGCTGTAGTTTAATAATGCATTTGTAAGTCAACTAGTTTTATTTATTCAGTCCTATTATAAAGAAGACTTATCTGTTGTTTAATTAGGTTATTTTTTTGAAATTATCATTTTACAAAAATATATGTGTACACATGCACATACACACATATGAACATATACACATACACATACAATCTCTTCTTGTGTGTGTACATACAACACTGTCTGCTTGTGTATATATATGCATGGATTTCATGTAAATCTATGATTGGACTAGAAGCATCACAGAATATGTGCATTGATTGACTGCATTATTGCATATTGGCAAATTGTTCTTCCAAATCACTATGCCAATTAAGTACCACCAGTAATGTTTGAATTCATGTAATTGGAGCAGTGGCTCAGCAGTTGCAGTGCTTGGCTGTCATGCACAAGGACCTGTATTCAAACCTTAGCACCACATATACAACTAAGTGTCAGAAAATGAGACCAAGATGAAAAAATAAATGAAGTTAATTCTCTACAAAAAAGGAGTAAAATTTAAAGAGAAGAAATCATATTAGTCATATTCCCTAATTATAATGCAATAAGATTACAAAAAGTTGTCAAAAGCAAGTAAAAATAAAAATTACACAAAAATCGAGAAGCATGCTCTTAACTTATTTATAATTCTAAGAAGCAATAAAGAAGTGAACACCTCTATACCAAAACGATTGAAGTTAACCAAAAGCTGAATTCAGGGGAAAACATAACTACAAATTAAATTCATGGTTTAAAAAATAAAATAATTTCTGAATTAAAGAATAAAGAAATAGTAAGAAATTTAATATTAATTTTAATAAATCAGAAAAAGAAAAAAGATGAGCTAATAGAAAAAGAAAAGATAATTAACAAAGACATTTAATTAATAAGAATTTAAAAGCAGCAATGAAAATGAAATGAAAACCTTTTTCCTTGAAAAGAACAACAAATAGGCAAATCAGGAGCTTTGTTATGAAGAGAGAAAAAACAGAACATAGAAAGAATTCTGTATTCTTCTGAGAAAAAAGACTACTAAAGGCAGAAAGGTTGAAGGGAATTGCATGTACCATATTATGGAATGGATTTGAAAACTTAGGGCTCATGTAAGATTTCCTTAAAAAAAATTACCAAAATTGACCCAAGAAGAGAAATATAGAATATCTATTGCTGAATTACCTTAAAAAGTATTGGAAAGGTGTGTTTGGGGATCTGGGGATGCTAATTATGCTGATTTGATTGGTATAAATATAAATATGCATTTATATTACCACTTAAATGTGTACAGTAAAAAAGAATCATTTTGAAAAAGATTTAAAAATAAAATTTATCATTGAAAAAGGCAGCAAAACTGGTTTAAAGTTGACATTCATGTTAATTCAAATGCTATATAGGCTAGTTTAGACCATACGGGGAAAATCAAGGGAATGTATACAAGTGGTCATTAAGCATATGGAAACATGTGCAGAATCATTAGTCACTGCAAAATGCAAATTAAACAGTGACCAGATCCCATTCCATACCCGTGAAGATGAAGATGGTTAGAATCAAAAAGGAAATACACAACAAATGTTAGCAAAGACATGAACAGACTGGAATCTTCACACAGGTTGGTAGGAAAGTAAAAAGATGGAGCTGCTTAAGAAATTTTGTGAATACCTCAAACTATGAAACAGAATTCCTACTTGATCCAGTGTTTTCATTTCTAGGTGTATACTTAAGAGAAATGAAAACATATATAAACACAAAACCTTGTACACAAATGTTAGAGCGACATTATTCGTAATAGCCAATAAGTAGAACAGCCCAATGGAATATATGAATAAAACGTGATATATGCATGCATATAATCAAAATCAGCAAAAAAATAAATATATGCTTGAAGCTTGAAGATACTATGCTAAAAATAAAGTCAGAAAAGTCTACATACTGAATGATTCCACTTATATAAAATATCTAAAACTGGTGAACCTACAGACTGAGAATAGATTAATGGTCATCTGAAGATACAAAAAGAAAGCAAGGACTTCTTTTGAGATGACAAATATGTCCTAAAACCAAGATAATGATAGTAGCACATTTCTATGAATATACTCAAACTATTGGCTTGTACACTTTATATGGACTGACTTTGTGCAATGAAAATTATATGTAAACAAAGCAGTTAAAAGCATGAAAGAATGGGTTGAAATTCTGAACATGAATCAGATTAACCCACACTTGAGTTCTGTTTTACGAAAATGTCTCTTTTTACCTTTGATGCTCCAGGCTCATTCCCTGCTTCCAATATTCATAAAAAGTGAAATAGAGAATTAAGGGTTTTATTCTTCCATGGGAAATAAAACATGAAAATTGCCATTCTGTTCTAGAATACAAGGAAATATCTCATTTCCAATGGTATATCTGTGTGCAAATTGATAACCAGAAACAGCTGAAAAAACATGTTCTGGAATTTTAGAAATAATGAAGATGATGTAAAAATGTGCTTATAATTATGTCAACCAACCTTTGTGCCAAAGGAAGTAAATTAATTGCAAAATGATTTGACAAAATCAATGAAAGAATTTTAATATTATAGGTACTCATATATTACATATACACAGTTTTATATATGTTAAAATCATATATAACATATATACAAACATGCCTTAAGTAGTTTTTTTTCATATAGCAAACTTTTATTTTGGAAGGTGATAGTTACAAAAAATGAGCAAAAATTAGTGTCTCCCTTCATAAGGCTGAAATTATTTTGTTTTTTCAATTTGGGAGCAAATTATTTATCCATTGACATCCTAATGCCTGTAGACCTTTTTCCAGAAATGTTCTCAGAAATCAGCTAGTAATTAAGTATGATTGACAACTGAAAAAGAGAAGACTATATACTAGAGCTGATCATGAGTAAGATACTTCTGGAGTTCATGAGAGTTTATGTTGAGTCTCATGAAGTCTTTTCAGCCACAGTATTACTTAGTGATCAGTCTTATCTGGTTACTTAAAATGATCCTACAGACTCATTCAAGATACATTAGGTCTCGTAAAAGACCTCTACAATTTTTGCTTCTGAAGTTTTTTCTTCACCGTTTCCTATATTGAATATCTTTTTCAGTTTTCCTAAGTTCAAAGTTCTAGTCCAGCTCCATGCCTTGGAGTTTGGGGTAATATTTTGATTTGGGACTCTGGATCCCATAGGTTTCCACCATATATATGCTGCCAGTAGTTGTCAATGAGAGATATCTACACCTCAGGATCCTCTGGTCTAATCCCAACCCACTGGGGTAGGGATAATAAGATTAACTATTATTAAGCACCAAGTATATATTAAGACTGATACAGCTTCCTTATATAGATTAACTTCCGGTCTTTGTGGCCATTCTTACCCGTAAGACTTTGGTTTCAGGAACTTACATAAAATTACTCAACTAATATGGACAGAGCATGAGCATTTCACACTTACACAAGCATGACTTCAACCTAGACAAAGACCACTTGCAAGACCATACGGAAAGTGTGTTAAACACAGAGTTTCTGGCTTCAGCAAGGACCAAGCATATCAGTTATTCCCAGATCTTAATACTTCACAATTTCCGCTCATGATTCTGATACACAGGAACTTGAAAACCACTGTATTTTTCTTCCCTGAGTATTAGCACAGTGTTTCAACAATCTCCTAATAAATTCCATTCTCCAAAGGGACAAAATGACATTAGCATGGACATTTCCACAGCAGATGGAGAAAGATTTTCTCACACTTCTTTTTCTAAGTCCCATTTATTACACTTTTCATAATGTGTGATATACTGGCAAAATAAAACAAAAATTGCCACTAACAAAAATCAATCAATATATCTGTGGAATCACTTGACTAAAAAAGTGAGCTTGGGATTCTTATTTTAAATAGAATTTATTCATACATATGTAGAGCCCCACAACCACCACCATACCTCCTCCCCATCCCCTCTCAAGGCTAAAATGAAATCCTGATTTAGAATTACTAAACTTTCTTCTTAATGCCTTTGATTTGGCTTTCTGATCACAGATCTATTTAGACTTAAGACCCATTGGCATGGAGAGAGGTTACCCCTCTTTATACTCCTGAGAACAAAGGCCCTAAAACTGTGGGAATTATTTCATTGGGTACACAACAAAAGAAGGTTTTGTTCAGAAGTTAGTAAACTAGTTGGTATATACTGTCCTTTGCAACAGTTTGGATAATATAGGTCCCCAAAGGCCCATATGTTAAAGGTTTGGTCACCAACCTGTGTGTCATTGGGGGTATTCTCTTGAGAGGGATATTGGGAATCCAGTCCCTTCCCCTGCACACCTGCATCCCAACTGCAACAGGTAAGCATCTTCCTTCACCATGTGCTTCCACCATGATATACTGCCACACCCCAGACCCAAAAGGCCAAAAGAGATGAAACCATCCAACCATGGATCAAGACCTCCAAAACTGAACCAAAGCAAACCTTTCTTCTTTTTAAGTTTATTTATCTCCAGTATTTGTTGTAGCAAAGGAAACCTGACTAACACATCTCCATGAATGATCTTCAAAACCTGGCACAAGACCTTACTAATAGTGTGTTGCTTCATTAATATTTACTAGATAGTGAATCAAGATCATCATTCAATGCATGGATATCACAAAAGAAAAAGGCTTCTGTGAGATTCAACTCAAACTTCTCTGTCTCATTTTACAGTTGAAAAAAAAAAGTCACTGAGATCATTGGTCTGAATCCAATCCTTTTTCCCACTGGGCAAGGTCACTCCGATTCTTCCGCCATATCTCAGAGCATTTGGCTGGGGGGGTACATTGTCCCATCCAAGTTAAGCTCTCCATGAATCTCTGACCCTTTACAAATTTCTCAGTTATAAATGTCCTTTTCATAAACCACTTTGACTCCAGATAGTGCCATTTTTCTCTCATTTTTTATTTAGTATTAATACCTGTAACATGCCTGAAAATGGAAAAATACAGGTACATGCATGCATCCCCAAAGAGAGATGATCCTGAAAAGATGATGTTCATTGGTGAATGGAGGAAAAAAGAATGTAAGAAATAATTTCAAGAAAGAAACAAAATCTCACTGAGCTAAAAGTGTCGAAGTCTTAGAATACCCCCTCTAAGGTAAAGTTCTATTCTCACTGATATGACAAACATTTCCCAACAGAAGAAGTTTAACACATTATATAAATACCCCAGTACGCAAATGCAGTGGTAGTAATAATTAGTTTTCTCCCCTTTCATCTTCGTTGTTTCTGCCCACACGTATTTCCTATTTCAAGCTTTGGTGTAACAAATGCATCTTTCAAACTGGAAGCCCACGCCTTGTTTGCACAAACACAGGTCTCTTTATCGCCACGTGCAGTCTCTCCAACTTGCAGAACTGAACAATGCAGCATTTTCTTCTCTCCCTAGCCCCAGAGATCTGACAGAATTCATTGAATTTCCATGTAAAATGTAATCTGCAGATAATAATAGGTCACTCACAGCAATATCATTCTGCCTGCTCTGATCACCCATCATTATGCTAATTGTGGGATAATGTGATGTACAGTTAAGACACGTTCGTGGAATTAGACTGGGCATTTTGTTTTTACAATATAATATAGAAAGATATGAGAAAGTGTCAGCAAATATAATGGCTGTTACCCCTCTCCCCTAAAATGTTTTAAGAAATGAAAGACAGGCTTCTCGAGCACCTCGCATCTTGGGCATTCTTGATGTTGCTGGAAATACCTGCGGGGTTTTGGTGTTTCTCTGGACATGGCTAGGTCGCTTATATACTCTAGAATCCCTTTTGGGGTTATTTCTTAGATCCTTGGGAAATGAGCTCAGAACAGTAAAATTATTAGAGAGGTGGCAAACATGCACTAATTGGTAATTCTTGTTTTATAGTAATACCAAAATATTGATCCCAAACCTTGAATTCTTCCTTCCAATTCCCAAAGGAAAACAGAGGTCCTTTCTGTGTACAATGGCTTTCCTTAGAGTAGAAATGTGAATTTGTCTGCGCTTGCTGTGTTGTTTGTTTTTTGTGTGAGGCTTGGAAAGTGAGGTGCTGTCACAGACTGTGGTGCCATAGATGTGGATCTGAGGGGCTGGAGAGGTGGCTTGGTGGTTACAGGGCTTGCCTGGCATGCGCAAGTATACGGGTTCAAACCCCAGCACCCACGTACACAATCAAGTGTCAGAGCAATGAAAGCCATGTGAAAAACTCAATAAAAATTGATTCTCCCTGTCTCTCTCTCTCTCTCTCTCTCTCTCACTGTCCTTCACTCTTTAAAAAATAAAAAAATAAAAATGTGGATCTGAAAGATGACTTATCTGAACACACCCATTTAGTTCATTTCCTAACATTCTTCCTTATTATAGGGAGAATTCACACTCAGAGTTCATTGTTTGGAATTGATGAAGAAAACAGAAATAGGTCTCTCTCCTTAGAGAACTTGAGTGCAGATACTGAAGAAGCGACACAGAAGGCAAATGCTTCTTTCTGAGAAAGGAGCAATGGGAGATGTTGGAAGGTGTGTGTGCAGGGACACTTGAAAGTCTGTACCTGAGAGGGATGTGTACCTGTGCACTGGGTCTGCGTCACTGGCGAGTGCTGTCCACTGGGCGATGCAGAGGAAAGGTGCTCAGGAAGGGCCTCCAGATCCTGGCCAGCTCCAAAGCAAAGGCACCCATGGGATCAGCACAAAGCTTGGCCTGCTCCGGGCTTCCAGGCTTTGGAAGAGAGGAGCTGGCCCAGTCCCGGCTCTCCTCCAGCCTCCTCCAGTTGGGTTTGTGTATGTGAAGATGGAAAATATAATCCCAACCTGAAAGCAGCCGAAAGAGGGAGAATGTCAAAGAGCCTGGAAGAAGAAAAGTGGAAGAAAGAGCCAAAGGGAGGAAGAGAATCAGTGAAATGGGAGGGGGCCCAGAGAAAGGCACAGAAGGAAAGAAACAAATAGAGGGACAGGAGGAGGAGGATGCAGACACAGAATGGAGAGAGATCAGAGCAGCAGGAGAAGGGAACAGAGCAAGGGTGTTGGACAAGGAAACAGGCATACAGGACTAGAAAGAGCTAGTGGAGCCCAGAGGGAGACAGAAAGCAGGCACGGCCCAGTGGGGTCTGCACAACACACTGAGCCCGGGCAAGTGTGAGGCTGCGGGAGTGAGTGTGCAGCCGTGGACATGTGGGTCCTGAGGCTGGAAGACCTGGACATGGCCTTGGACAACTATATGGTTTGAGCCCTTCCTTTGAATTTTGCAACTCTATCCTACATATTGATCATCCTGTAACCCTCAAAAAGAGGTACTCCTCTTGATTTTTTTCCCCAGTGCTTGGGATGCAACCCAGAGCCTTGAACATGCTAGGCAAGTGCTCTACTCCTAAGGTACACACCAGCCTGGAGATTTTCCTCTTTGTTTTTCTTCATTTCCTTAAAAAAAAAGTCAGTCCTTCTCATATCCCAGCCATTTGATCAATAACTTGGTGATTATCTTGTTTGTAACTCCACAACCTAAGACACAACATGTGGTCACTTTGGAGTAGGGAGACCCCACCAATATGAACAAGGTATGAGCTGAAGGGAGGAAGTTGGTGCCCGGTGGTTGAAAATGCTGTGGGCACACTCCATCAGTCTTCAGGGGTGAGACCCAGCTTCCACAGGGCGCTAATAGCTAAATAAGCTTCCTAGAACTGCTATAGGAGAGAAGTCCAAGGTTAGTCCTGAGGGGTCAGGTGAGACTTCTCCATCCAGGTAGTTGGTTTGTAGGTCCATGAGCACAGGGCAGCAGGTACCAACCAGGTGGAGGGATGGTGGATTCTGAGCACAAAGACCAGGTCAAGCTCTAGATGCCACATTGGGTGGAGAAGGTGAAGGGAATGGACTCAGCAGCCCTCCAGATGCTGGATTATGTGGTTGGAAGTGGAGGACATCCAATACGGAGCAGAAGAGCTACCTACTAGAGGTAGCTGGGCTTCCCCTTCCCAAGTCACAGAGCGTGGCTTGATTCAAAGTACGACAAAGTGGACAAAGTGGAGGAAGCAGCTGGAACCCTCTTGCCTGTGAAAGGTGTTTCAATGGTGAGCCCATTTGTGAAGGATAGAGAGAAGAGAGACAGACGTGGTCCCTGTCTTTAGGTGCACCCAGATATACAAGAGACACAGACAATGCACACACACAGGCACATTTGGTTAAATGTGCTTATGAGTACCAGAAGGATGCAGACATATACAGAGAAAGGAATGATTAACTTTATGTCCTTGTTACTCCAAGTGTGATCCACAGACCTGCTTCATCCACATCATCTGGGTGCTTGTTAGAAATGAAGAATCTCAGACTCTATACCAGATAGAGAATTGGAATCTGTGTTTTAACATGAGAAACCGGAAGTTTCAGAATCATCGCTCCAGGTAGCAAGGAATTGGGGAGGCTTTGAGAAAATATAGAGGTACAGAAATTCCATGAGTTAGACACTACTTTTTATTGTAAGTAAGAGAAATGACATTTAAATGATACTATTTTAATAGCTGGAAATTGCAGACCTGATCATCTCAAACTCAGGTAGAAGAATTCAAAATTAATTTTAATAAGCCAAAGAGTACCATCTATTTCTCAGCTATTATGTGCCAAGCCCAGAGTTAAGTACTTTATTGTATCAGTTATCTACCTGTATTCTCACAACAACCTTATAAGATATATTTTCCTCAGATCACAAAGGGAGAAACAATAGATGCAGAAATGCCAATCATTTTTCCCAAAGCCACCCAGCTAGTAAGAGGTGAAGTTGGGATTCAAAAACACAAATGTCTAGCTGCTGAGTCTGGGCTTTATTTTTTATTCTCTTCCGTATTTTCCTGTGGCTGGTTACTGTGTCCCCTTGCTTCATTTTCTAAAGACAAAAAATCTGTTCTGGTCTCACTTGCCATTCTGTTCCTCTGTCTGGTCACAGTCAGCACTCAGTAATCAGACTTGTGACTAGTAGACAAGGGCCACAGAATTACATGTAGACAGCAGAAAGGTCTATGACACTCACTGGTCCCTAGCATTGGTCACAAGGGCTCCAGATGGGCCCAGCTTCTGGGACAGCACTTTAGGGTCAAAACTAGAAGTTTGAGGGCTGGAGAGGTGGCTCAGTGGTTCTGATGCTTGCCTGGCATGCACAAGGACTCAGGTTCAAAACCCAGCACTACGTGCACAATAAAGTGTCAAAGCAACGATAACCGTATGAAAAACTAAATAAAATTGATTCTCTCTTTCTCTGTCTCTCTCTTTCACTGTACCTCTCTCTTAAAAAGAAAAAAAATGAAAGACTAGAAGATTGAGTTCTTTCTGCCTGAGCTGCTCACATCATGTCTTCCCACGTCCACAGGCTGAACCCCCTGGAGGGGCCAACCTGGGAAGAGCTGAAGGACATCAGGATCCCAGAATGTCTTGAGTTTTCTCCACAGCGGCACATCCAGGGGACACCTCGGCTTGATGGTTTCTCTAATAACAAGGTGTCTTTGTGCTCCAGCTGCCCAGCCTTCTCCACGTGCAAACTCTATGTGGCATTTCCTGTTCTCATAGCTCTCGCCTCAACTGCAGGCAACCGGTGAGTCCCTGCCCTCCTACGCTGATCTGCAAGGAGCTGACAGAATGTACCTAGGCCTTCTATGGATTTTGCTTTTCGATTTCCAGACTCCCCCAAGCCGCATGAATGCATCTGCCTGGAGGAGGGTGCTCTCCAAAATGCAAACCGCAAGCGCCCGATGCGAGAAAACTTGCTGTACTGCACTACACAAAGGTTAGCAAAAGCCCAAAATAAAATAAGACCGGTGACTCTGAAAATACCCGCGCATCCTCACGTATCCCTTGGGGACCTAACCACTCAGAAGTCTCTGAATCTCAATTCTGATTTTCCAAACTGCTGCTCTGAGTTATTTCCCTGTTGGGCTCAGCTTGCCTTCAGGCAGCCTGGAGGCTGAGGTCCCTGCTCGTGCGGCTGCTGAGTGGAGCAGATTCCTAATAAGGCAGGTGTCAGTCCAGGGAGAAAATATCATTAGTGATTGTTGGTGAAGGAGGAAAGGCCCACACGGTGGCTGGGAAGGGCAATGACTGTGGACCTAAGGAGACTGTGATCCCCATACAAAACTTTCCCTTATCCCCAGATGCAGTGGATGAGGATTCAAGAAGCCAGAGCCTGTGGCTTCTATCCCTTAGAGAGCTACGGACTTGGGACAATGCGTTATCCTCTTAGCTGGGGTTCAGATCACCTCACAGGGACCGAACTCCTTGAGCACAGTGGTGTCTGTTTGGCTGCAGGCAGGAGGCAGGCTTGGTGATGGCGGAACGTCACCCTGGGAACGAAAACACGTTCAGCTCCGCAAATGCTTTTGAGATTAGAGGAGCCCCTTGGTGGCTTTGACTTTAAGTGGAGATTGTTCCCCTGAGAGAAATCAGCCGCCAATTTGTGCAAGCTCATGGGCATAAGGAAGGAAATTGTTCCAGCAGGGAGGCTTTTTATCAAAGAACTTGATGTGGAGTCGGAGCAGAGAAAGGCACTCAGTAGGTGCAGAGAGAGGGTCAGGCTCCTGCAGCCCTGCAGCCAGAAGGAAGGTCAGGAAGACCTCAGGGTGGAGCCCAAGGTCAGCCCTCCCAAGGTGAGGACGTTTCAGGAGTCCAGCAAAAGAAAAGAAAGAAAGGGTGTGGAATTCAGGACCAAGGATCCAGGCTCGGGTACCTGCCCCAGCTTGTCCCTTCACCAATCCAGCTCCAGAGAGGGAAAATGCTATTATTAATTTTCTAACTTAATTATTATTTACATATAACAAAATTCTACAATTTTAAGTATGCAGTCACACGGAGTTTGGACAAATGTATTTTCCAGGTAACCATCCCAATTAAAATTTAGACAATTTAGGTCACCCTAAAAGGTTCCTTGTGATTCAAAACCTAACCCCATCTCCTTTCTAGGGGCAATCATTGTTCTGGTTTCTCTCAGGATTATAGTCTCGCTTGATCTAGAACTTTCTATCAATGAACTCCTAGAGAATATGTGAATTATGGATGGCTTCTTTCACTCAACAGAACACATTGAAGATTTGTCTTTTTTATGGTGTATGCTAGAAGCTAGTTCCCTTTTGCGTTCTAAGAATAAATCACAGCTTGTTTATCCATTTACCTGAACATACAAATTTGGGGCTATTATGAATAAAGCTATTATGAACATTCTTGTTCAAATCTTTTTGTGAAAATACTCATTCATTTCACTTGGATAAATACCTAAGAGTAGGATTTTGAGTTATAGGTAAGTTTACGTTCAGCTGTATAGGAAGCTATAAAATTGTATCTCATTGTAGTTGAACCACGTTGTATTCCCATGAGCGATGAAGGACAGACAGTTCCAGATGTTTGTCCACATCCTTACCCACCTTAGAATTATAGTCATCCTCAATTTAGTCACCATGATATCTGTAAAATAATATTTCATGGGATTTTGATTTGCACTCCCCTATGGACTAATTATGTGACACATCTTCTAGTATAAAGATTGATTATTTGTGTATCTTAGTTTGCAAATAATTTGTCCATTTGGAAGGAGGTGGTACCAGGAATTGAACCCAGCAGTGCTTAACCACTGAGCTCTTCCCCTAGCCCTTTTTGTACTTTATTTTGAGACAGCATTTTGCTAAGTTGCTTAGGACCTCACTAATTTGCTGAGGCTGGCTTTGAAGTTGGAATCTTCATGCCTCAGCCTCGGGAGCCTCCGGGATGACAGGTGTGCACCACCACACCCAGATAGTAATTTGTCCATTTTCTTGTTATATTTTTTTGTTGTTTTGTTATTGAATATCAGAGTTCTTTGTAAATTCTGGACATAAATCCTTTGAGATTATATTTTCCTATCTGTCGCTTGTATATGTACTTTCTTGATGGTATTTTTTTCAAGAGCAGAAGGTTTTAGGTTTTCTAAAGTCCACTTTATTGTATTTCTTATAGGATTAGTGCCTTTTAACTCCTCAGAAATTTCCATCTACCTGGAACATGAAAATATTCCTTAACTCTTAGAAGTTTTACCATTTCTGTTTTTACCCTTTAGTCCATGATCCAGCTCAAGATCACTTTTATGAATACTACGAGGTTAGGATTGAGACTCACCTTTATTTCCACATAGAAATATTGGTCCAGTATTTTTTCTGGATAACATTCCTTTCCCCTCTGAAATGTCTTGTCATAAATCAAATACACATATGTACATGTTAGTTATTTATGGAATCTTCATTCTGTGAGCAATAGGGGTGATTTGTACATCTTGTATTCTAATATTTGATGTTTGATCTTGGTCTCCGACATGAAGCTCCTAATATCCCAGAAATCCCTGAGTGATAGGAGCATCCTCACATGGACCCCATATGGTGAAAGGCAGAAGAGCAAGGGAGATAATTTCCCCTATTAAGGCCTTTCATAAGGACGTATAATGCAATTCATGAGGGGAGGAGCCCCATTGACCTAGCCACCTCTTATAGGCCCCGCTCTTACCATTTCTTTGGTAATTAAGTCGCAATATTTGAATTTTGAAGGGTCCACATTTAAACCACAACATGCAGTAAAAAATTTTAGCTACAAATACAACTGTGTGCCCCATCTTGTGATTCCGCCTAGCAAATGAGCAAGCCCGAGGACAGTCTGGGGACCAACAACCCAAGTTATTTGTGTGTCATGCTATAGTGAGAAATCTATACTTTTCTTGCTTTGTTCCTGTGTTGGTCTAGGAATCTCTTTAGAGAACAAACTTTGGCCTTATTAGTTTTCTCTGTTGATCAACATCGGTCACTATAGGTTTGTTTCCACTATTAAGATTCCAATCTCATCTTCATTATTTCCTATTTTAAATTGTTTTGAGATTACTTCATTTTTTCTTGTTTCATTTTCTAGAAGTATCCATCACTGATTTAAAACATATCCTGTTATAACATGAGCATTTCAAGCTGTACTCTTATCTCTAAGTATTTTTCATTATCTCTCACAAATTTTATTATGTTGCTTTTATTACCATCCCTTTAAAAATAGTTTACTGTCCTTGTGATTTCCTGTCCTTCCAAATGATCAGGGATTTTCCTGGTATCTTACTGTTATTGACCTTGAATATTATTCTACTTGTTGAGGACATACTTGGTATGATTTCGACCAGCTGACATGCACTGAGATTATTTTAAGGACTAGCCTATTCTCCATCTTTATAGATGTTCCAGATGTGCTTGTAAAGATCCTACACTCACTGGGTGTATAAACTATAATTATCAGAACACTAAAGCTGGTTAACACTGTTTCTGAATCTTCCACATTCTTTCTGTATGTTATCTACTTTATCCATCAATTTCTAATTGAGTGGTATTAAAATTGTTGAGTGTGTTTGCATTTGTTTGTTTATTCCTTTACTTTTTTCAATTTTTCTTTGTGCATTTTGGAATATTTTTATTTATTGCATACATATTTAGAGGTTCCAGGTATTCTTGAGTAATTGGTCCATTAATGATTATGAAATAATTACCTTTCTCCATGTCTATGCTTCCTTCTTTGAAGTCAGTTTTGCCAGATACATAATATGAACCTTCTCATATTTATATCTACACCAGGAACAAGGTTCTATTCATAATTTTTTCTGTTTTTACTTTAGACTTATTTGTATCCTTTTAAAGTATATTTCTTAAAAACAACATGTATTTGATCCTTGCTTTATTTCCAGTGTCATAACCCTTGTCTTTGAAGATTTAGTTCATTTGCATTTAATAAAAATATTGAGAGAGTTTGCATTAGTTATAGCAGTTTCGTATATATTGTCCATCTGTACTCTTAGTTCATGATTCTTTTGTTCCTTGTTTCTTGTCTTCTTTGGTTAATCAAGTTGTATGTTTTGTTGTTGTTATTGTTTGACCAGCTTTCTCTATTGGCTTTTTGGTTTTTATTACACTCATTTTTCTTTAATGGTTGCTGAACGGGTAACAATATGCATTCTTAGCTTATATTAGCCTGCGCTGAATTAATACTGTGTCACTTAATATATAATGTCAAAGCTTTAAACAGTGTCTTCTTCCTATCATTGGACTATCATCATATTTTTACTTCTCTTTAGCTTCAACCTCAACTTTGGTCTAAACAGCCCATTGCATTTCATAACATTTGAAGAAGGAAAATACAGCTTTTCATATTTACTATTTCTAGTACTCTTCTTCCTTCCTTTTAGATTCAGATGTTCGTTTGATATTATTTATATTCAGCCTGATGTGCTTCCTTATACATTTCCTATAGTATGAGTCTGAATATTTTTTCTGGGGTTCTCCTTATTTGAAAAAAAAATGTCTTCACTTTATTCTTCATTTTTAAAAGATATTTTCAGTTTTCATGGTAGTGCTTCCCATACCTCTGACATTCCCTGCTCTGACACTTGGATGTGCCGTTCCTTTTTTCCATTGTCTACTTTTTTCTTTCTTTGTAATAATAAACCTCCTCTCATTCTCCAGATCTTCCTGCTTATGTCTTTCCCCACCTCTAGATGTATTAGGTCTTTTTCTTTTTGTTTGACTGACAGCAGTTTTTCTATAACAAGCCCAAAGTGATTTCCTTTGTATTTGTTCTGCCTGGGATTTCCAGGGATTCCTGGGTCTGTGGGTTAATGTTTCCGATCAAAATTTTGAAATAGTTTAGCCAATATATTTTTAAATATAAACTTTTTTCTATACAATTTTTATTCTTCTCTCCTTCTGGGATACAAGTTTCTGTTTGGTTGTTTTCCAATCTTTTTTTCTCTCTCTGTTCTCAGTCTGGATAAATTCTGGTAATGTATCTTTAAGCTTATGAATACTGAATTTTTGTTGGATCCAATATGTTGTTAATTACATCCAATTAATTTGTTTTTATTTCTGCTATTATGCTTATCTATTTAAGGTCTCTATTTGATTCTTTTAAAAATTCTATATTTCCTCTGAAATTATTTATTATATCCATTTACTTAATATTTTTATAATGGCTAGTGTAAAGTGATTGCCTACAAATTCTAATCTCTGATCATCTGTGGGTCTATTTTGTTCACTGATTTCCTTATCACCAAGCCTTTTTTTCTGAATTCATTATACATCTAGTGATTGTTTTTATGAATTGGAAATTATCGCTGACATGTTTTAAGACTCTTGATTTTATTTCCTTATCTGAAATGTGTTGTGTATTTGTTCTTAAAGTTAAATATTATTCACAGATCACCTGGATCCTACAACTCATTTTAGACTTGGTTACAGTGGTACAATGTTGGTTTTTGCCTGTAGTCTTCCTTGACAGAAATAACTTTTATTTCTAAGATTTTATCTTTTAGAGTTTCAGTGAAAAGCCAAAAATATTTACCAAGCTCCTCTCATGTAGAAGAATTCTAACTCCAAACTTTAACTCCTCTTGATGGGCAGCAAATGAAATCTCTGCTTAGCACTTTCATTCTTCAAGCTGATGATATTGCATCTGGGATCCATAGAGTCTTATCTACATACACATAGTCAAAGAAGTCTAAGATTAGAGACAAATTCGTAATTGGGATTTTGGGAGCTTTGGCTATGAGACTGCATTCATCCTTCCACAATCTTTGGAAATTCAAAAACACCGTTTTTTGACTCCTTAGACCCAAAGGACTATAGCCTGAGTTCCTCCCTGTCACACTGTCACCAAACATAATGGACTCACCTTTTGGTGAGTGCAAAGCCCATAAGTACAACCAGGAGACAAAAGAGTTGGGAGAAGTTTATTACCTGCAGAAAATAAGGGGAGAAGGAGAGGTAATTTCAAAAGTGGGGCCTGTCCAAGCAAACAAAACATGGGACTTTCATTTGGAGAAACTCATAGATGTTCATGCAGAAAAGACTTCCCTTCACCTGTACTCTTGAGCCAGCTCCACTCAATGCCATGCTTCTTTATCCATCATGCTGAAACAATGGTGGATGGAAATGCTTCTGGGTGGATAATTTAGCATTATAATGAGCAAAGTTTATAATGGGTCAGCTAAAAGAGACAACAGATGATGATTGGTCCTTTTGACTAGCTATCTGTAAGTTCCTCTGGCAGACCTTATTTGAAACAAAAGCTTTAGAGGCACACTACAGTCACTTAGAAGTTCAACAGGTTTTTTTTTTTTTTTCAAATGTAAGTAAGAGTGAGTGCAGAGCCTTGGCTTGAGCAAGCCTTTGCGAGCAAGCCGGTGCAAGGAGGGAGTGCTAGAGAGAGAAAGAGAGAGAGAGAGAGAGAGAGAGCAGGAGGGTGCGAGACAGGGCAGAGCAGGGGCTTGGTTGGAACCACTGCTGAAAGAAAGTGTATAGCAATTTAATCGTGTTGTAGTCTTTAAAGGCCTCATTTTTGAATAGTATTTGAAGTAGCCCTAAATTCTCGTTTACTAAGAACAAAGAACAACAAACCACGTTTCATATCGCCAGATGAACTGACCCTTAGCAAATAAATAGCCAATCAGGAGCTGATGAGCCAATTCCTAACATACCAAACTATATATGGTAGAGGTCTGAGACAAAGGGTCCCATGGCTGATAGAAATATATCATATATGCTAGAAGATCAACCAATCATGTATTCTGCTTTGTTTGAATTTCCCGCTTCACCGTGAAACCCTATAAAGTATCGCTGTACTAGGGCTCGGGGCTCCGTCCCTCTAAATCTGCAGCATTGGAGAGAGCCCAGGCTCGAGCTTGCAATAAAAAGACCCTAATGTATTTGCATCGGATTCGGCTCCTTGGTGGTCTTTGGGGACTCGAGACTTGGGCATAACGTAAGTGATTGTCCCTGAAAGTTCCTGACCAGTAAGAAGTGACTCATGAATATTAGAGCGTCTTCCAGGGAGAAATAAATATGTGTCTCATCCCACATTGACTCCATTTTCTCAAGGATCAAGTCCTTTTTGGCTTAAGGCTTGTCTTAGTAACTCTTTAGTTCCTCCAATTTAATTTTACTTGTGTTTATATTTTTATTGTTTCCTCTAGAATGATGAGTCCAGTACAAGTTTCACTGTTACCTAAATTTATATATTTCTTTATTCATTTGTTCATTTAGTCATTAGAATTTACTAAACTCCTACATGGGCCTTGAGGTGGGTTGAACATTGAAGGTATAATGGCAGATTAAAATACAAAGAGAGTTAAATACATAAAGGAACACTGTATTCTCCACTTTTGTAGAACCTAGGCGAATGAGACACACACACACACACACACACACACACACACACACAATAACACAAATAATTGAGTAATAAGAGCATGTGGTTATAAGAGGGCAACTTGAACTGATTAAAGAGATCCTGAAGATGCCCCTGTGTTAGAAATAAGGGCCCAATCATCTAAATCTGTGATTAGCACCTGGAAAGCATTCATATGCTATTAGAATCCAGGTGGCCTTTGCTGAGACCATGACCACCACCTTGAAATCATTTGACCAGTAAACCTTGCATTGCCCGTTTCCACCCAGCAATGAAGTCCAGTAATGATCCTGAAATTAGCAGCAGTCTGGGAAAACATCCTCTAGGTAGAACCCAAAGTCATACAAGTCATTGGTCAGGAAGAAGAGAAGAGGCACAACCCAGCAGGCTGATCCGAAGGAGGTACACGTGTGAGCAGGATTGAAGAATTGTGAATGGACTTAAAAGCAATAGAAAGGACAAGATCTGAGACTCACCTTCTCTACTGAATTACAGAAGAATTGGAAAAAAAATAAAACTTTCTGTATGGATTAAAATTTCTGTTGGCAACAGCAGAGCTGTGAGAGAGAAAGATTTTGTTCCTGCTCTGGGAGCCTGGGGAATTGGGCACCAGGGATTCATGTGGAGATCACCCGGGGCGAGACTGCGAGCTACAGCACATGCCCTGGGGAGCTTTAGGGGAGGGGGGGTGACAGCACTTCCACCTCCCACCAGGAAAAGGGGAGGGAACGCCTCCTTCATTCTTGATGTAGCAACTGCTTAGTGTTCCTTTATGAAGATTGATTCTGAGTCCTGTCAACCGAATGTTAATGTTTTCTCAACTTATTTTATAATTGTGAAATAATTATAAATTGGTGACACAGATACTTCGTCCCTCTTTTGCTTTCTGTGCAATGGCAGGCCTTCTGTCTGAAATTCATAGTCTGATTAGCCAACCCTTGAAATAATTTGCCATTTGTATATCCTCCAAGTCTAGTAAGGAAATGAAAACTGTCATGTAAAGGCATTTATTATTTTAGTATTAATTATATTTTACTTAGAGCCTCTTATTCAATGAAGAACATTTAAGAAAACAGAACAGGACAAGAGAAACGAATATGCACAGAACATGCGTAGTCTGTTACCTAAAACTCTTGCTGCTAACTTTGAAGCTTAAGGGCTGGTGTCCACTAGCAGAAGCATCAGCGCAGATGCAGGACTGAAATTGGACACAGGGTGGCTAGAATATACAGGACAAGAAATAATGAGCTTGGAGATGTCTATTATGCCAAGTCATATGCTCCTTTTTAAAACACATTAAAGATTTTAGAATTTATTCTTAAAGAAATGCAAAGTTATTGAAGAATTCTAAGTAGGGAAAATTCTGTAAGCAAATTTGTATTTTAAAAGGAATCCCTGTGTCTGCATTGAGGAGAATGGATCTGAATCGGGCCCTGTGCCTGGGTGGAGGCTCTTGGGAAGCTGCCTTCCAGATGAGAGGTCACAAAGTCTGGGACAACTGGGAGTACTGGAGAAGAAAACTCACATGTTTAGGAAGAGCAAATGAAAGAGTTCGGTGACTGATAGGACCTGGGGTCCTTTGTTATGATTTCTTTCTTAGGCATATGTTTCTCTTTATCTTAATAATTTTACCTCTGTACAGAAATATTATACCCTGCATTTTTAAATTTAACATTAACAGTTTATTTGTTATTACTTACTATTATTACACGCTGTGTAGTAATTCCTTGAATTTACTGTATGTACATTTGTTAATCTGTTGCTCCCCACTGTGGGATACCATGGTTGATTCCCAGGTTTTACTAATACATGTAATTCTATGATTGGTAACTTTGGGCATGAAGAACCTTCTATGTATCTAATGATATTTTTTTAGAATAAGCTCCCATTGAATAATTTATAGAGCTAAGATATGGTCATATTAAGATTCTTATACCAATAAACGGATAAACATATTTTAACACCATAATTACATCACTTTGGGAAAAGGTGGAAATAGTCTTATCTCAGGTCAATTATGTTGAGTCTCTTTCATCATGAAGAAAGCAGTAATTTGTGTTACTGAATTTAGGGTGTAGATGTCTCACACAAAACCTTGTGTGAGACAATCCATAAAGGCTGAGGTGGAATAATTGGGTGGTGAGAGCCTTACCTCAATCAGTGAGTTAATCCCCTGTTACGGATGAACTGGTGGTAACTGTAGGCTGGCAGGGAGTGGTTGGAGAAGGTGGGTCATTGGGGGCATGCATTGGGGTATACATGTTTTGTATGTGGTATGGCGTCTCTGCTTCTTGGAGCCATGCCTTATGCCATGATGTTAGTCTCGCTTCCAGTCCCAAGGAACGAACCCGATCTTCTGTGGAGTAAGACCGTTGCTACCATGAACCCTTAAATAAACTCTGCCTCCTGAAATTGTTCTTGCTGGGTCTTTTAGTCACAGCAATGAAAAGTCTCACTAAAGCCCTGCAACAGAGACATATTCTGGATGTAGATTTGTCTTTCCTGACCCATGGTGAGTACATTGTCCGTGAAAGCCCATCCTCAGGCTAATGTTATGTTTTATTAACCATCATGGGGTAATACACAGTCCTGTTTCTGAACAGAGAACTCATTTTACAACAAAAGAAGGGCAAGAAATGGTTACACTCCAGAATCTGATGGTCTTGTAATATAACTAATTCACCCAATAGTATCTAGTATTCTAGACTGATGGAATGGGCCTACAAGGGGCTCAGTTAAAGTATCTCTTATTTATTTATTTATTTATTTATTTATTTATTTATTTCTCATAAGAGAGTGACAGTGAAAGAGAGGGGGAGGAGAGGGAATCAATTTTGTTGTTTTTCATGTGGCCTTCAGTGCTCCAAGGCTTCATTGTGTACATGGTGCACGGGTTAAACTTGCAGACTTACACATGCCAGGCAAGTGCTGTGACTGCTGAGCCACTGCTCCAGCCCCTACAGTGTCTCTTAAGGATCAATATCCTGAAAGATTTAAAATCTGCAGAAGATGCTCAGAATAAGCAACAAATATATTGTGCTTTTTCTCCCACAATATATGGATCTTGGATTCAAGGATTAAAAGCAAGAAAAAAATCCTTTCACTATTGGACTCATTCAAACAGTGTCTGCTACCTGTCCCTATGAATTTGAACTTTTCTGATTTTATCTCTCAATAGAGAAATGCTTTTTCCCAGAGGACACATTGATTGGCAATTTCCATGGCAACCTATCCTGTCAGACTAATTCCATGCATTCCTAATCCCATGATGGGGGTGGGGAGTTACTATCCTCACTAGATGGTTGATCCTGACCATCAAGAAGAAATCTGAGTGGATCCTGCACAACAGGTCAGAAAAAACTATATATGGAACCTAGCAGATTTTCTTGAATGAGCTTTAGTATTCTTGTGTGCAGTTATAAAAGTAAGTAGGAAATCACAGCAACCAAAATAGAAGGCAAATGAAGTAATTTAAACAATATAGGAGTGAAGATGAGGGCTCCCCACCTGGTAAAGAACATTAATTAGGGCAGATAATGAAAAGGGGAAAGTTATGCTGGAGTCAACAGGAGAGGAAAGACGTTACAGAATCCCCCCTTTATCCACGGGGGATATGGTCTAAGGCACTCTGACTGCAAAACCACAGACAGTACCTGATAGCACACATGGGATGCTTTTCCTGTCCCCATATACCTATGATGAAGTAATTTATAAATTAGGCACAGCAAGAGAGTGAGAAGAGGAACTAGTAATAAGATTGAACACATAACAATATACAATAATAAAAATTATTTAAACTTGTGAATTTATCTCTGGAATTGTCCAATATTTCCACACAGTGGTTCACTCCGGATAACTCAAAGTAAGATGCAAAACTGTGGGAAATGTGGTTACTGAATAAATGGCACCCAAGGCCTGACGGGCACCTACAGATCTATAGACTAACACAAGCACAAGTAAATACCACAGGCACACAAACAGGCCTGTTTCCTTTTTAAATTCTTTTCATCCTTCACCTTATTATTTATTACAAGGCTTATTAGCAATGCTTCAAAGCACAGTTCATTTGTTATTCCTAAAAATGTTCTTAAAGGGTTTCACTGTGTATAACAGGGTAAAATAAATGGATGTGTTTAGATGGTACCTGAGCAAAATTAAGGGGACATACTGCCCTCTTTAAGAATCAGCATAGTGCAGGAGGAACATCCTGG
The DNA here is from genome assembly GCA_004027875.1 of Aplodontia rufa. NCBI lineage: Eukaryota > Metazoa > Chordata > Mammalia > Rodentia > Aplodontiidae > Aplodontia > Aplodontia rufa. Next base: position 51,118 of record PVKS010000258.1, read on the forward strand.
CCTGAATGACCAGTGGAGAACAGATTTTAGCTTAACATAAGAAAGATATTTCTAGAAGTTAGAACTACACAGGAATGGAATGGGCCTCCTTGTCAATGTAGTAAGTTCACTATCCCTGGGAGCTTAAATGATATGCACAGAAATGAATGCACTCAGTACAAGGCTTTGAAGCTAAATAAGGTGTCATTGCTCCTGTTTCACATTTGGGGAAAATCTTTCTCAGAGAGGTGATGCTACTTGCCTAACATCACACAGCTAAGAGCAAGGGCTGCCTAACTCCATCCAATAATAAAAGAGTAGCTTTACAGCTTGCTTATAAACCAAAAATATCATGAAGAAAGTTATTAGTTATTTGTTTTTTATTTTTTATTTTTTTCCACTATAAAGAGTTTCAGATCCTATTGGGAGCCAATGAATCTCTTTTGGGTATTAGGCAGCTTATTTAGGCTTACTTTAATGCATATTCAAAATGCATCATTAAGTGAAATTTTAGGCTAATTATTTACTCCATTAACTTTGAGAAATTTATAGGATACTGGCATATATTTAACACAAGCCAAAGTCAATAACTGTTGTTTGTATATTTCTTATGTTCCATTTCCTCTCCACCTCCAGCCAGACACTGTGCACAGGTAAATGATTTGCCCCCAAAACACACATGCACACCCTTAAGCATATCTATCTATTCACTCATACATCAAATATTGCTTATATAAACATGCAGTAGAGTTTAAAAGTTTTTTTTCTTATTATGGTGCAGCTGGTGCATTCTGCAAAGTGGAAAGTAAATAAACCATTTAGATACTCAGACATTTCTTGTACAACAATCCAAGGATATGAAAAGATAATGCTTCCCTACACCTTTGAAGTATAACATGCTCATACATCTATTTTATTAAATGAAATATGACTACAAGTTATCTGAATCACTCTGAAGACTAATTTTGTGATGCTGATGTCATAAGATGATGGTGCTTCCATCAGATTGGATCTTTCCATGACTATAGAAAGCAGAAAACCCATTCATATTTGATTGGCTATGTACCGTACAAAAGAAATAATCATTTATTGTTTTCAACCATTTAGGAACAGCATTTGATTGTTACTGTAGCAGAATCAAGCCTATCCTAACTGATACACATGCCTACCAATCCCTACATTAGAGATTGAATATGGAAGACACGTTTGTGTGATAGATTTATCATCTTCATTTTCCAAGTGAAGAATTTGGGATATAATAACATGCCCCAAATCACATAATGAGTTACAGATGAAAGAACTGAAAGAGACAGTGATCCATGTTTCTAAGGAAAGACAAATCTTTGTGATTGATGCTAGAAAGACTTCATTTCTCCAAAGGGAATCTTTGATCTTTCCACAAGGATGGATAGCTCCTTCCATTTACCACCTTATTCTTTAATCTTTGGGAAGATAAGACCAGAACATAGGTTAGCTTTTCATACACCCTTCCCAAGATTGGACTCCTGAAAGCCACTGAATGAGAGTGACTATGGTGAGACAGAATTGTCTTCAGATAAAGAAGAAATACAGTCAGAAGAATCATCCCTTCTAGAAAACAACACCCAGAGAAAACTGTAAATATATTCCAGCGGACTGAAGATATCGTAACCTTCCTGAAACTACCTGGCTGAATTGCAGGTGATTATACAATACCACGGAAATGAAGAAAATCACACAGATGAGTATAGAACATTCAGAAAAAGGTAAGGGGGGAAAGGGCAGACGTTGAGGTGTCAATTCTGCTGAATAAGGTGTGGGAAAACTGTCTTGTTAATATTATAAGTACAGCCAAATGATTATTGTACATTTATCTTGATGGTTCAATGTGTAAAGACAGAATTTTTCATTACTTTAAGTTTACAAATTTTCCAGTTGCCTGCTCAATTAAAACTCATTCCTTGCTTGACCTGCCCACTCTGCCCTAGAAAATGGGAGTGCGTGCTTCTAAGCATAGAAACAAGTAATAGAAGATGTCCAACTTCTACATTTTCTTAAAGTGCTGTCTCATGTATAAAAACAAACAAACCAAAAAACTAATTATCCCTTTACCTGGAATGTTCTCCAACAGATGATGAAGACATATGGTCCCTAAACACACATTGCTTTTTGAAAGAGACCTACATAAACTTGTTGTTTTATACATTAGAAAAATATTCTTAAAAGAGGCAAAATAATTTGACTTAACAAATAGCTGGAAGTAGAGTAGGACAAGGAAGCCCCGTGCTCTCCCTCATCCCTGAATATAGCCACTAATTTGGTCTTGATGAGATGACATTTTTCCTATTCTCCAGTGTCCTGTTCTCTTTCCCCTCCTCTTGACCTACACTCTGGCCAATATCTTTCATTGAGGACATCACAGCCATCCCTTGGCTGTTCTTCCTGACTTTAGTCTTGCTGTTCTCATTGCATTTCAAGCAGATGACTGATTTTTTTTCCCAAAATACATTTGGGCCACATAACCCTGTTATAAGCTCCTCTGTGGTTCACTGTTACACTCAAATAAAATCAAAATACTTCCTGGATGAGAATCACGTCCCGCTACCCAATCAACTGTTTCTCTACATTGTATTTCCTAGGACACACTCCTAAAATCCTTCCCTTCAGACCTCCAGAACCACATGAAGTCTGCTCAGTCTGTTCTCACCCATACACTCATTTCCCCCTCCAAACTTCCAGTCACCCCTCAAAACACAAACCAGACATTTCTTTTTCAGAGGACTCCTTTTGTATCTCATCCCAGCCCGGTTTGTTGGGATATGTTTAATACTTTATTTTTCCTCTTTGTTGACTTGAATTCACCACCCATAAAGTCAAGTCATTGAGACCAAGGAATCAATCTCATTAATTTTATATCACAGGATATAATGTGGGCTTATATAAGTAGGAGGTGAGGAGAAGAAGGCAGGAAAAATTTAAAAGAAAGAGAAAAGAGGAAGGAGAGAAAAAAGAAAGACAGAAAGAAAAAGAAAGGCTCCAACTCAGATATGCCCCATCTTTTGGTTCAGAGACCTTTCTGTCTCTTCATGGTTATATTGTCAGATATAAATATAATATAATAAAAATGACCATGTGGGTTTTTTTTTAATTTCATGAAAATAATATTTTTGTAGTATTTTCTTCAAAATCAAGAAGATTATTTAATATAGAAATAGAGAATTTCTACAGCAAGGAGCTCTTGTAGAGGTAGAGATGGTATAAGCTCAAAAAGTCATACTTAAAGTTGTACGTTAAAACAAGATGACTCGGGCTGGAGCGGTGGCTCAGTGGTTACAGTGTTTGCCTTGCATACGTGAGTGCGCAAGTTCATACCCCAGCACCACGTACACATCGGAGTGTCCGAGGAATGAAAATCACACGAAAAACTAAATGAAAATTGCTTCTCTCTTTTTCTATCTCTGTCTCTTACTGTCCCTCTCTCTCTTAAAAAAAAAAAAACAAGATGATCCTAAAACCTAAAAAGATGACTACAAGATAATTTATTATAATATTTTACAAACTTTAAATAGCACCCATGTGCAATAATTCATGTAGTATTCAAAATTAGCCAGAAGGCTTTGCTGGAAGATGTTATGGTTTCAATTTTATAGAAGAATCACAGGTTCAAAAAGAAACACTTTCTTCAAGGCCACCTTGCAAATCACTGGTACCCAAATTGCAAGTCCCTGAACTTCTTATCATTAAACTTCACTTTCCACGTACCCTGCTGGGCTACTTTTCCTTAAATAGAGGTGAGGAAATTTCCTAGAGTCTTACATGCTGCCCTGGACATGACTGACCTTTGTTTGAGATTGTATAGTCCGCTTTCTATCCAAGCTGTTACAACTCAGCACTTACCAATAACCTTCTCCAAGGGAAAGAATAGTAATAATTTGTTTGAGTTAGACTTTTTCTACAATCTCAAAATGACTATTTTGCAAATCTCTCCTTCAAAGTTTAGCATGCGCAAGAGTATTGAAAAGGGGGAGAAAGTCATTAATTCCATGAAACCAAGGATTCTTTCCACAATGAAAAATAATTTTAAATGAAGATTTGATCCATAACTTAAATTTGTGCAAATGTGCTTTTGCATTAGTACAGGTTATTTATGCTAAAATACTTAACCATCCTTCAGATCTTGTTACGATGATAAAATTATTCTTTTTTTCTAATTCAATTAATCATGCAGTAAACATTAGGTTTCCACTATTGTCCAAGGCAATTTTTATATATAGGATTTATTTGTTTATAAGCCTACGATCCAGGTTCTGGGAATATTTAAACTGAGCTAAATTTCTCTTCCTCTTCTTTTTCAGTTTCATTCTTGAATTCTTTCTACGATTTCATACCAGGAGACTCTCCTGCGTGGGTTTGAATTGCTCTGTTGAAGCCAATCTCTTGACTTCCAGAGGTTCCCGGGGTTCAGTAGACTGTGATTTCTAGTGGTCAGTGTTTCTGGGGCAAACACAATTCTCTCACCCTCTGGGCATGGCAGAAACACGGGAGGCCAACTTGTTCGGAGACTTTGTAAAGCTCCCCCATGGTTTTGCTTTGGACTGACAGACTCCAGCCTGTTCTAAGACAAAAGAGACTCAAACATAATTAAATAGTCATAGAAATTCCCGCTGGGCTTCCGCCTTTACACATTCAGAAGGACACTAATTAGGTGGGGGCCCTTCCCTGCCAAGCCCCAGCACAGAGGGAGGGCTACATGGGAGGACTCCTCTCCCATGAACCACTGTGTTTGACCCCCTCATTGATTCCCTAAATTGTGTTTGCCCCACTAATAAAGCCCTAATGGTGAGAGCCAGCAGACTGCCTGCCTCGCTCCATCCAGGAGACTCTGCTTTCCCCAGTGTGGGCTGTTGGGCATGAATGACCCTTTTGTCTTCATCTCAAATGTTTTGGCAGGGCTTCTGAAAACAACCGTGAATGAAAAGCCACATGGTTCTAATTGTTTTCTCTGGGACCAGACTGATTTCCTTAGGGTGTCCACCTCACACGCATGGCCCCTGTCATCACTCCTATCTTTAGTCATCCCAGTGAGCACCCCAAATTGCAATTTTTAAGAAAAACCAAAAAACACACAACTATGCTAGGAAAGTATACTTTCTCTCCCTGAGTCTAGTTACCATCCAGGTGAAAGCATCAGGGTGTGATTTCCGTTCCAATTAAAGATACTGTGAGCCAAGACAAGCCACCTGTCTACATTACGCATGGTACTAAAATCTTCCTGAGAGGGTTGCTATGTCCTGAAAAGAAGGAACAAATGAATAAACAACTGAATGCAGGAGAAAGGGTGGGAGGGAAAGTGTTCATTAGGAGCCAGTGCAAAGAGTGATGGAGGGTTCTTTGGTCTCTGACACTCGACAGTGTAGACTGGATGACTTCATTCTGGAGGCTACTCTGAGCATTTTAAAGGTTTTAGCAGCCTCTCTACCTCTACCACCATGTGCAAGTAGTGATACCCCACCCCTAGTTGGGAATCAAAAAGGTCTCAGATTTTCCCAAACGTCCAGTACATGAGAGGAGAGGCGGATGAACTTCTCCTTGTTTAAGAAGCATTGAACTTAAGGCTGGAGTGGTGGCACAGTGATTATGGCACTTTCCTTGCACCCCCAAGTCCATGGATTCAAACCCCAGCTCCATGTAATGCAGGTGATGTCAGGTTCCTGTCCTCTCGGAGTCAAAGAATGAAACCAAGGCAAGTGTAGTAGACGGATTTTATTTTATAGAAAGAATAGCATAGGGAAAAGAGTAGACTTCCCCCGGAGTGGGGGAAGGGGACAGAGCTGATGAGGCAGTGAGCTTTGTCCTTTTTATATGGCGTCCTCTCCTTGATTGGTCACTGCTTCCCTGCCCCTGTACCTAGGACACAGGCACGGGGAATTCTGGTCCAGTCTTTGGTCCATGCCTTAGGCGCCAATAGAAAGAATGTGCTTCCTTCCTTAGCAGCAGGGAGTATCTGCATCTGGGCCTATCCTGTCAGACCCTTATTAGCACTGGGGGATGTCTTTGCCCTCTCAGGAAAGATGACCATCAGTTGATTTTCTCCTTATTAACCTGCATTATTCTGTCTACACTGACTGCCTAACTTTTCTGCCTCACATGTACACAACGAATTATCAGAGCAACAAAGGCCACATGAAAAGCTAAATAAAACTGATTCTCTCTTTCTCTCACTGGCCCTCTCTCTTAAAAAAAAAAAAAATTGGATTAGGTGAATGCAAAGCCACAAAGTGCAGAAGCATTCAGTGAAAGCGGCCCCTAGAGGTAGCACTAGGCAAGGCTCCCAGCGTCACCTGTCACCAACTCTGCGGCTTTGGCCTGTTACCCATCCTCTCTAAGCACCCACACACACCTCATGAGGGCTCAGGAGCTCTATGAGAGACCACCAAGTTCTCATCATGGGGGGTGTGCAGTCAGCATTCACTGTTCCCGACATCACCCTCTTGGAACCTCTGCTCTTCAACATGATGACAGGCCTCTTGCCTGAATCCGCGAGACTGTGCATCTGCTGTGCTCATTTGGCGCTGCCCACATTCGCCGTCGAGTCTGGAGTTTCCTGCCTCTCTATTTCAGGCTCGGGAATAGCAGGAATTGAGGACGCTTGCATTACCCATGACCTCTTGACTCCCTCCTGGGGTACACACATGCTGGAGACTAAGAAAGGAAGACATTTCCCACGGAAGAAAAGGCCAACGACATTTTAACAAGCATATTTGACAGGCCTTTGAACAGCCAAGGCCATAGGTCAGATTCTTGGCTCTCACGTTTTCCTTCAAACAAAAGGAAAATCCCCCTGGTGCTAAGGGATACCTTTAGCCTCTGGTTACACATGGGCTGGATGCAACCTGGTTCCTGGCAGTGTTCCCACACATCCCATGACACATTGCTTACACTAATCATCTCCCTCTCAGCGTGGCCCGGGATCCAGAGCAGCCTCCCTCTAGCCTCCAGCCACTTCATCTCCTCTCCACTGGCTCCTCTCCTCTGTCACCTTTGTGTTCTAGAAGTCCCCCTGAATTGGAGGTTCGTAACAGCTTCCTCACCATTCCCATATCTCCAAGGCATCCTCCAAACCACCAACCACTATTATTTCTCTAAACTGCATCTATGACTATCACTCCTCTGCTTCCATTTTCAGTAGCTCTCCCTTTCTTTTGGGCTGAAGTCCTCAGCCTGATGTACAATCACTGGAATGCTGCTGCCCATTCCATCAAGAAGATTCCTTTCTTACTCCATTCACTGTCTGCACCTTGGATAACTCAGCCCCACGTAATTCCCTAAAAATATCCTTTTTCAGACCCATTTCATCCTCTTAGCATCGCATAGTGCTCAGGCCCAAGACATCATCAAAAGCCAACTCTAGCACTTGAGTTCTAGAACAAACGGACCGGATCTCGGAAGAAGAAAACTGGAATAAACAATTCATCAAATATCCGTGAACGGTACACTGTAACTAGTTGATCATGCAACTCATTAAATTCTACATAAACGTAAAGTGGATAAATAATATAAGCTGTTCTCACACAACTGAAAATTAAAGGTATGAGGTATGTGTATGTATCTATATTTGATACAAATGAGACAGGGTTACAAGGTAAAGAGGTTTTCAAATGTCTCAACCCTGATTTGCGCATATTCTTTTCGCACAGCACGTGTTCTCCAGTCTGTCCACCTGGAAAATTGTTTCTAATTCTTCGAGATTCACTTAGACATTGACTTTTGTAAGCAGTGTCCCTGACGTCTGTCCTGCATGGCCTATCTTCTCTCTGTGGTCCCTGATCTCTGTCTCACCATTTCTCATGCAGCCTGTGGATCTGGATCTCCCCCCAGACTTGGGTAGGGATGGGGAGGAGCCCTGCATTTGCTTCCTCCTGAAGCAGTTTCCTATGCCAGGAATGTAATTTGTAATGAATAAGTACTAACTCCTGATGACAACAACAGCTACAAAAGTAACAATGCTATAATCTTGGTGCAATTTACCAATAGACCCTCAGGACAGAAGTGTCTTTTCTTAGGTTTCTCTTGTTGCTACTGTGGCCATGTTAGGCATCATCTGAGTATGAGTCTGGTCATTGCAGAGTAGGTAGAGATTAACTGGACAGGTAGGTCTGGAATGACCAGCTTTCCCTCGCAAGACCACAACATAGGAATATGTTTGAAAAAATAAAAATCAAAAGCCTGATTCTGATTTGGCTTCTTGCAACCACTTGAACTTCCAGGACCTGGCATGTCCCCTCAGCCAGTTTGTTTCATTGAAGAGATTTCTCAGGCTTTCCACAAGGCACCAGTGGGTCTCTCTGGTAATGAATGGCCTTTGTGGCTGAGGAAATGTGGAAGGTGAAATGCTGAGCACTTCAGGAATTCTGTATCCAGCAAGGCGAGCATTCCTGACTGTAGTTCCCAGGGTCACACAACAATTTCACAAGATGCTGTTTATTTTTCCCCTTGTAGGGATTGGGGAGGAGAAACATGTTCTTTGTTCATGAAATAGACACTGCTTTTTCATCATTGCTCAGAAAAATGGGGGGAAACAAGTAGAAGTATCCTTAGCAAGCAGAAAAGAAATAGCTTTAGTATAAACCAGCCTTGGGTTTCAATTTCAACTCTGTCACCTGCCCATAAACTGTGATTTGGGGAAAGGTCACTTAACTCCATCAAGCTTCAATTCCCCTTTTGTAAATTGGTTGTAACATATTCCTTGAGGATTTGATATGAGTCCTGAAGTTTATATATTTAATGTCAATCAGGAAGATACCATCATAGCGCATGTTTAATGGTTGGTGCTATCGTAGGTCACATGTATTACGTGAGACTCACCCTTGACTCTAACACTAGGGTTGGGAATGATACCCTTATTCCTTTTTCTAGAACTGATTTTCCATCTTTGAAAACGATATCATTAAACAAACACTTTCCCAAGCAATTCTGTCATTTTAAAGCAAGACATAGCAATGCAACATACTGCAAACTTCGGAAATAAATTTCATTTGTGGTCTTTCCAATTGACTGAAGACAGTTACTTGTGTGAGAGGGGCTTCCAGAGAAAGCAAGACATCAGAGAGAACCCTGGAGAGGAAGTTCACACACCACTTACAAACTGAAATGTGCCACCTACCCACCAGATGGCCTTGGAAAATAATAACAATAACAGATCTATACAGTTTTAGGGAGTTGTATTATTTATGATGTGCTTTAAGAAATAACACAGAGATGGCTGGAGCAGTGGCTTGGCGGTTATGGTGCTTGCCCAGCATGCGCGAGTACATGGGTTCAAACCCCAGCACCCATGTATACAACTAAATGTCAGAGCAACAAAAGTCATGTGAAAAACTCAATAAAAATTGATTCTGTTTCTCTCTCACTGTTTTTCTTTCTTTCTTTTTAAAAAGAGAGAAGGACAGAAAGAAAGAAACAAACAAACAAACAAACAACACAGAAAGTTACTTAAACAGGTGTGACCCTTCTATTATTCACTCAGGGGTATACTAGGCATACTTCCCCATGCTATACACTTTAACTTTTCAATAACTCAGAAGTGTCTTCGTCTACCATTATCCTAGTTTTATGTAGGAGTTTCCATCTCAGGTTAAGTAACAGGGTCACAGAGCCAATAAAGTGACTGAATGCAGATTTGAACCCCCAGATCTGTCTAATTTCAAAACTGGAGTCCTACTCCGCTGGACTTCCTAGTCCCTAGAAGTATGATTATCAAATATAGCAAATGAAAATATGCAATACCTAGTTAAATTTGCATTTCAGACAAACAACAAACATGTTTTAATATGAATATGTCCCAAGTAGTCTTAATTTAAGCATAGATCAAATATTACTTATATGTTTAAAATACCTGTGTCTATATTACATGTCAACTTAGCTACAATCTTGCGCTTTACGTGACAGCTCTCCTTCCGAGTCTCGTGTCATATGAGCAGGTGAGAAGATGCAGTGTACCAAAGCCTTTACAGAGGCACTTAAGGCTGTTCTGATGGAAAGGTGCCCTTCAGAACCAGTGAACGCTCTCTTCACTATTAAAATGCTCTTAGAAATTGAAAGGTAAAACACCTAAACTTACATCTAGACTTATAAAAACACAAAAATGAAGACATTCAAGATGTTGAGGGTGTGTTTTCCCCATGAACTAGACACAGGTCTAGATACTCTGATGGTGTGCCGAACGAGCAGTAGATCAAGGTTGACAGAGGTGTGCCTCACAGGCAGACGGCATTGGAGTGTACATTCAGATTCACCAACCCAATCTTTCTCTGAACTCTCATGTCTCATCTGGAATCCAAAACCTCCTGAAACCCAACCCTAGGGCAAGTACCATGGGTACACTATGCCTAGCATCTCATTCACTATTTTGGCATAGCTGTGAGGTGGGTTGAAATCCCCACTTCCTGATGGAGAAGTCAAGGCCATGGCTCATGAGCAGAATAGCTAAATTGGAAACAGATCTATTGAACCTTCCGCCCAGCATCATGCTGCATGGCTCATGGGAAATCAGCTGGGGCACAGCATGATGATTTTACAGTTTTGTGTTGAATAGTCCCATAAACACAGTTCAAATTGCTCTTCCTATGGTTTTTCTACCTGGATGTTCTCCCATATGTTCATCTGTACCTATCTTGATTCATCCCTCAAGGCCATTGTCAGACCCTGAGACCTTCACTAACCATGCCAGATGCTTTCAATGGACTGAGACACCCCCTCTTTTGCATCCTAAATCATTCCATGGTTTGGCTTACAATGGTCTCCAGATTTGATCTCTCATTGTAACAACTGGACGCTGTCCTCTTGCATGCCCAAGGTCTTTTATTACTAGACATGCTGTGTGTGGTAGTGGTTAAGGATACAGGTATGGACCCCACGTCTAGCTCACCACTTGCTGAATGTGAATGAAACCTTGGTCAAATTACATAATGTCATCATACCCCAGCTTTATTGGCTTTACAATAAAGATAATAGGAACTGTAATCCCCCAAATATTGTGTAGACTGAATGAGACAATGTTCTTAAATCACTTAGAATACTGCCTTTCATAGTAAGTGTTCGATACATATTACGTTATTACTTTTACTACTGATGATATCTGTAATGATTTGAACTTTCAGCAGATGCCAAGCACAGAGATGAACAGTGTACATGCACTGGATCACATTATTCTTATAATAACTTTGAAGGTTGGTATGATTACCATTCACCCTATAAATCATGTAATGAAGAGGCAAACCCTGGTACATAAAGCCTGCACTCTCAAACCCAGCCCTTCTTCAGTCTCACATTTCCCTCTCATATTCAGAGTTTCTTGAAGATGCTCCAAAATGTTGGTTGCTTTGAACTCCATTATTCTGAGTTCAAACACTTGAAGAAACATAAATGCTTTTTTCTTTCCCAGAATCAAATAAAAATCTTCTTGTATGTCTACAAAGGAAAGAACTTTAAAAATGGGTTTAATGAGATCATTCAATATGGATAGAAGAGTCCAGCTTAGCTTTCAACCTATGAACTTCCTGGATTCCTTCTTAGGCCATGAGCATATCAAAATAAATTAATTATTTGCAGAAGGATCTTGTATATTCAAATACCTTGTCTTTCTTTTATTGCATAAAATAATAAATGTTTGAATATTAGATTGAATATTAGAATATTATTTGACTGTGCCCAGCTGAGGTAAAAGTGGGAATCAAAATCAAAGGACACCATTCCGGATGTGGATAAGGCAGTGTAACACCTACTAAGGACTTCATCCCTGGTGACTCTCAGAACACACTGTACCAAGCAATTTATCTCGAGCAAACTACTCTTCAGCTCAGTGTGTAATCACTAGAGGTGTTTGGCTCCATCCCTAGCCTACACAAGATTCTAGAAAGATTACTTTGCTGATGAATAGGAAGGAGTCTTTTCTTAAGTCTCTGAGCAAGGTATGCCTCATCTATTGGTGAACAAAGGAAATTAAACATTCCAGTCTGCGACCTACAGTGGGAGTTTCAGAAAAGTACTGAATCTTTACAGACTTGCAAAGAGAAAATCAAAGTTTATGAAAATTTCACGTGACATTGATGAATAAGGCATGTGATTTAGAATGCATATCAGGGTACATTCACGGATACCATGTCTTAACCATTTGATCACGGCACGGGCAAGTGTCTTAAGTTCTGTGTGCTTCAGGTCTTATCTATGAGTTTGTGAATGCCATCTTCCTTCAAGCTGTGATGGGTATAAAATGAAAGCACAGATTCAAAGTGCCTGGTCCAACTGGATGCTACCCATCATACCATTTTGTCTGGGATTCTGATCTCCCAAGTGTCAATCGTATCTTTATTCATAGCACATGTGTTTCTGATTTGGGGAAATAATGATTCTTTTATCAAACTTGTAACTGATTTAGCCATTGAAATTCAACAGCTCTCATCCTTTTCTATTTAATGGTATTTATTTGCTGGATTTCCCCTCCTCATCCACCCATAGTTCAGTTATCTGAGTGGAAAGACCAAGGTAGAGCTATAAAAATGTGATTACATTGCTCCTGCAACTTCCCAAACTCCGATGGTTATAACCTGATGTGGGGCATTCCAATTTTAACTATCTACTGCTGCTTTCATTTCATAAATCCTCTAAAAACATCCTGCACTGCTTTTATATACATCACTACTTTTATAGCTTTTGTGTCATAATAAAAGACAGTTCGTTGGAAGCTAAGGGTTTCGTGTTTTGTGTGTGTGTGTGCTTTAAGCAGAAAAATAGCCAACTTGGAATAAGACATTTTTGTCTATTCTCTCTGCCTTCTAATTCTGTCCCGTCTAATCAGTCCATGTTCCAAGCTGCCAGACTATTCTTCCCAAAGAGCTATTTATAAGAATTGGCCTGTTCTACCTTCAAAGGTCACCATTATCTTGATTGGAAAAAGCCACATTCCTAGTCTGGAACTGAAACATGTCTAGTATCTGGCCTCATACCTCACCTACGTAAAACAAAACACCTAGTTTTCTCCCCAACATGAGTCATCATGGTCTTATACACAATGTGTTTTCTCTACCAGCCTGGAAAGCCTCTCCACCTGTATTTTCCCCATCACTTTAATTCCTAGTTATCAGCCTCCTTTCCACCTAACTCTTGAAGCAAGTTTCCCCTGGGGTTCTTCCTCATCCTAACCTATAGCAAGACACTGACATCTTGTATCTTTAATACATCCATACTATGCCTAGTCATGTGACTCTGGTTGTTGTCTTTAGTTAGCACGTATTTGACTCTCCTTATCTAAATAAGAATTTCTGGTAGATTAGGAAGTAGATCTTCTACTTTTATTTGTCCTGCCCTGTGCCTATGATGCAGATTGTATAATGACACATTACAAAAGAAAGAGATTCTGGGAGGAATCCCCCATATTAGAAGGTAAGTAACTTGGTCACAGTCATTTAAAAGTTTAGGGCAGATTATTTGGAGCCCACTAGAGTGTGATTTCCAGGAATGAGGGAGGGAGGAAAAACAAGGGATGGATGGATGGCTGAGGAGCTGGAGGGGTGGATACATTCATGCATGCATCATAAGTAGATATCTATCAAATTGTTGATTCAAGGAACAGAGAAAATCTCACTCTGGAAAGACAGAATAAATAAAAATTCCTGCTGAACAGGGAAATGATGACTATATACCTGACTGGTGTAGATGGAAGTTCTTCTTTAATCCCAACTAAACTCAGTAAAAGATAATCCACCAAAACCTTGGCAGAGCAGCCAAGAAGTTTCTGGAAGAAAGATGGTAGGCATCTGGACAACATTAGAACCAATTAGTTTAAACATATACTTTTAGTCCTGAACCTGACCTCCCCTATTATGTCACTCACTGTCCTCAACCAAAGCTTTCTCTACTACTTCCTTCCTATTCAGATTCCAAAAGCACTTCATTAACACAGTCAGCAACAAGGACTGAGATATGATTAGTGATTTACACCACAATGTGTCTATTAGCAATTAATGTGTACAACAATGTAGTATCTCAGAAAATTATCAATCTGGGGATTTCTCCCATGAACAGGTCACTTGGCAGGTGACTACTCAGACTCTAATAATAAATATTGAATGACAGAGCTGGTAACTAACACAGGAAAACCCATATAATTTTCATATAACTCTGATTCTTATAAAGTCCCTTATCTAATAAGTTTAGTAGCTTTTTTCCTCTATACATCAACAAACTGGTTGATATTAGACAATGTAACTGACACAATGCCACACAGAAATTATAGCAAAAGCATGGCCTCTCTTCTTCAAGGTACTTTCAGTATAGGTAAAGTATCACTCCATATAATACCCTCACCATTAAAACTTGGCTCAAACTGAACATTTTGATTATTAGTGAATAATGTTCCCTACAGGAATTTGGAAAATAATCATTGTCTTCCACCATGAACATCTCTCCTAGGAACCCCCATTAAATTCTCCAATTGCAGTTAATATGTCAACATCTGAGTTTCTCCACATCCCTCCAATCTTTGACTGCCTCTCACTCTTTGGATAGATAGCCTGATGAACTCAGCCCTTGATATTGATAGCAACTCTCAGTGCAGCAATTCTTCATTACAAATCACACAGTAGAGTATGTGAGTTAGGATCAAAGCCAAATCAGTAATTCCCAGCACTAGAGTATCAATAAAGTCGTTAACACTCTGGATACTCTGAGACCTAATTCCTATGGTCTGTGGCTAACCATCTCAAAGAGAGCCCATGTTCCCATGGAACATCTGGAGGTGTTCTTGACCTAAATGTCTAAGGTGCTCACACTTATCCTTGATACAGGTGACATGAGCTTACCTGCCTCTGCCTATTCTAAAAATTCCCGGAAAATTCCATTTATCAGCCCATTTTCTGTTAAGAACAATGCCACAAAATAAGTTTTAATAAAAATGTTTATTTTGGCTCACAGTTCCTGAAATCCAAGGTCAAAAGATCACATCTGAAATTCTTGCTGGCAGAGTCTGAGGCAGTATAGGGGCTTACATGATGAGAGAGAGTGTGCTTTTATATCATCCTCTCTGTCCCCCTTATAAAGGCACCAGCATTTATTTGATCATGGGAGTATAAAGTTTCACTCTGGTGACATTTATTAATCCTAATCACCTCCCAAATGCCCCACATGAAAAAAACAGGTGACGTTTCCACCCTTAACACCTCACAATGGGAATTAAACTCCAAGGCTGAGTTTTGGAAGGGGAAAATCATATTCAAACCACAGCACCCCAGGAAGCCCCTGGCACATCAGAATCTTCTGCAGGGGATCTCATTTGGGTCCAAATACACAGCCAAATACCTCAAGTGCCAGTTGTTCCTGTAATAGGTGACTATAACCTTTAATGGGAAAATGTAATATTAACCTCACACTTGTCTTCTTACATTCTGCGTATGGAATACATAAACGGTGTCTTGCAGGAGATTAAATAAGACATAGGCTGGTGAAGGGTCTGTGTGTTCTTACCCATTAGCAATATTGGGAGTCAGAATGATTCATGCCTCCAGCAGATTGCACTCTATCTCGGGCTCTGAGCTTGGTTATGTAGTACCAAGATGAATAAGGTGCATTTCAGCAGATACAATCTGAGATGCCTGTGAGGGCAGTTATCTACTACCCTCCCATTCAAAAAAGACTTAGCATTCCAGTGTTAACAACAGAGGAAACATACAGACTCTGTGACGCTCAGTGCTTGCTTTTCCTTGGGGCTTCTCAAGCTACTCCTGCCATCCCCTTGCCCTCTGCAAGCCCCATGATAGCTCCAGCATGGACAGGAACTGCTGCATTTCATGTGATACTGGTTGTGTTGGTCAGGATTCTCTATGGGAACAGAACCAACAGGATATATATATATATATATATAATATTATATTATATATTATATATATTTATGATTATAAGAGAGAATTTATTCGGATGGTTCACACTCTCAGAAGCTCATAGTCCCACAATAGCTGCCGGCTCATTGGAGAGTTGGAGAAACTGTTATCTGTTTAATCCAAGAGGCTGGAGCCTCAGAACAAGATGAACCAATGATAAAAACCAAATCTGAGACCAAAGGCCTGTAAGCCCCCAGGAGAATTGCTGATGAGAGCCATATTGGAAGAGGAAGAAGCTAAATTCCAATTTCCACACACAAGGGCAGCAGCAATAGATGTACCTGTTTAGGAAGAATGAAATTTGCATCAGCTGTGACTTCTACCTTCTTCCAACTTTTCTTCCATCAGGCCCCACACTATTGGATAGTGCTGCCCACATTCAAGGCAGGTCTCTCTCCCACTAAATTTGCTCTTCCCAAATGCCAATCATCTCTGGAAACACCCTCACACCTAGAAGTCTGTTAATCTTAGCACTTGCTAAGTGTTTTTCAATCCAATCGAGTTGATAATCCAGATTAACCATAACACTGGCAAAACAATGATAATCAAGGTGACAAGTTCTTAAAGATTCATTTTATTAGCTGAGCACCCTGTCATATGCCTGTAATCTCAGCAGTTCAAGAGGCTGAGATAAGAGGCTCAAAAATTCAAAGCCAGTCTCAGCAACTTAGTGAGGGTCTAAGTAATTTAGCAAGACTTTGTCTCAAAATCAAAAATTTTAAAAAAGGGGGGCTGATGATGTGGTTTAGTGGTTAGGCAACCCTGAGTTCAATCTCTATTTAAAAAAAAAAAAGAAAAAAGAAAGAAAAAGAAAAAGAAAAATTTATACCAAACAGTTATAAGGAAATTATTATGCACAGGCCTGTGCATCCAGGCCTGTGTGTAGGGGTGAATTTTGGTTTGGTCAGTCTCTATTCCTGTGACCTTTGGCAATTCAGACTTTCATTATGAAAATTCCTTGAGATGACAACTAGAAATTATAGCACTTTTCACATTGGGCAGTGGTAAGGATTCAGTGAAAACAGTTGAACATGTTATGTAGCAGAAGAATTAACTATTTTGAAACAGAGGAAATACTAATTTTGTTATGGTGTGAGACAGAATCTCAAGGCTTCGCCAAGATCCACAGTCCTCTCCTCTAGTTGTTAGACTGTTTTCATAGGTACTATCCAAGTGCCGAACTCTTAAAAACACACCTCAATATCCAGACCCAAAGGGCTGGAGTGGTGGCTCAATGGTTACAGCGTTTGCCTGGCATGCCCAAGCATGTGGGTTTGAAGCCCAGCACCACGTACACAGCTAAGTGTCAGAGCAACAAAGTCCATGTGAAAAGCTCAATAAAAATTGATTCTCTCTGTCTGTCTGTCTCTCTCTCTCTCTCTCACTGTCCTTCTCTCTTAAAAAAAAAATTCAGACCAAAAAATGAATGACATTTTTGCCCTTCTCATCTCTTAAAATGCAAACTTTATTTGGTTCACATTTTTTCTCCAAAATATTAAACATATGGTATTTTGTCTGACTCCATAAAATTTTAAAGGAGATACAGATGTTCTTCTCTACTAAATATTGGATTTAGAGTCAGAGGACCTGGTTGTGAATTCTGCCTCCCCTGCTTATTAACAGTGTGATCTGAGTCAACTGACTTCCTCTCTGTGAGCCATGCTCCCATCTGCAACACAATGAAAATGATATGGTGAGGGTGGTCACAATGATGGCAAAAGCAAAAACGGAGAAACAAGAACATCTATTTCACAAGCTTGTCAGGAGTATCATGAGGTCTTATGTGACAATGGTTGGAATACTTAAACTGTAACATCCTATTAACCTTAGTGCTTAAGATTGGGGGAACCAATGTTCATGGAGCAGTCAAGTGGTTCAAGTTTACCCAGATTCAGGCTATGCCCATGAAGATAAAATCACAACACTTTTCAATGAAATGACCACTTTTATAATAATTGGTCATTCTGTCCTGACTTCAGGATGAAGGGTCCATATTGGACATTAGAAGAGATCTGAGGAAAAGCACATTGATTTGATCACGTATTCCTTCAACAACAGCGGGTTCCACACTTGCTGTTTGATGATTCAACAGCAATCAAATCAAGTAACGAGGCCACCACGTGCTGATAGCTTATTATAATCTAGTAGGAGTAGAAGGACCTTTAAAATACTCTGGTTTTAAAACTTTATCTAACAAAGAGACTATTGAGGTTCAGAGTGACTGCATAGTTTCTTGCATTTTGCCCAGAAGAAAGGGGAAAATGTGAACTGTGAACTAAATTTTCCAAACCCCCATGATAATACTCTGGGTCTCAAGTGACTCTGACAGAAACAAGTCACCTTCATCATGTCACTAATTCCTTCATATTTTGTGAGGGACTTTATAAGATAATTTGTGACTTGCTAAGATAATTTGCTTAGTATATCAGATGAACATTGCAGTTATTCCATCTTTTTCAATTCCTACTTTGGGAGAATATCCCTAGACAGTACGAGAACCAATATCTTCACCACTGTATGCTTTCAATGTAATAGACAGGATTGTTCCACAAAAACAGTATCTATGCTCTTATTCAACTGACCTACTATCAATTGAGGTTCTTTCAGATAGCTGAAATAGGTTGGGGAATTTATCAAATAGTTCCAGGAGTTTCCATTAAGTTGATACAATGGTTAAGCCCCAAAACTTACCAAGAGAGATGCTCAAGGAGGCTCTGGGGACTTCCTTAGTAGGAGAAGGAGGCTATAAAACTTGGCTCTCATATGTTTGTGATATGTTTGTTTGCACTTGTATCCTCATACAACAAGTGCTGTCCAAGATGGTAGCCACCAGCTAATAAATTAAAATGAAAAAATGTAAAGTAAAATAGAATTTAATGGCAATAAATTGAAATTTAAAAAATTCTAAATTCACCTATTAATTGAACCTAACCATATTTCAAGTGCTCAATAAGTCCCATACTGGACAGCACTGATTATGAGCCATTTCTCATCATCCCAGAAAGTTCTATTGTAGAACACTGCTCTTGAGTGATGCCACTAATGTGCCTCTTTACCAGATTCCTGAGACCCATGTCACTTCATTTCAATGTTCTAATTTTCAGAAGACAGGATTTGGTGAAGTAGGTTTAGATTCCGGCACAAACAACAATGGTCAGGGAGGATGGATTATTTAATACAGGCCTGACCTGGCCTCCTTGAATGTGGATAGATGATGTAAGGTGTCCTTCCCTGAATAGGGCTTGGGCACATCAGCTCCTAGACTCATCAAAGGTGATGTCTCAACACCACCCTGTATCTGTGTAGTATCTCCCAGAACTTCCTGTCTCACCTTGTAGCTCTCACAGTAACCTAAGATGCTGACATCCACAATGGAAGCAGAGAAAATCTCTGCCAGAGCTTACTGAACATGTGAATGACAGATTCAGGATTTCAATCCACTTCCTGGATCTTGCTTATTACAACCCAACAATTCATTTCACAGTCCTTTTCTAAAAATTCAATTTATTAGAAAGGGTATTTTAATTTATTTTGTAATTGCTCATTTGGGGCTACACTCTTGAAATATCTTAATGATGGTCACTATTCTTTAAGAAACCACATTGAACATATTCATAGGAACAAAAACCAAAAGGCACTGCTAGGTCTCTTCATCTCAAGGTGTGACCCAATATAACTGGGGCTGAGTTGCTGAAAGTAGGACTTATTTTAAAGAACTCTGAATGTGGGATGTTTTTAAGAACACAAGTTCAAAGGAAGGACAGAGAAGTCAGAAGAAGTTTCATTTAGGAGGTTTTATCCCTTCTATAAATAGAGTCCACTGAATAACAAAGAAACAATAATGCATAAAATTAATTACAGGAGTCATTTTTAATTAACCTGGCCAGCTAGTATAAACACTGGAACATTTATTCATCTGTATGAGTTTTATCTTCAGTATCAAATCATCCTTGGTTTCTGCACTCATTGGATCTATATTGATTGAGCACCACCAAATCATCAAATCCTTGTATTGAGTGAATGCGTTTACACATCCAAGTCGGTAAGCAGACTGTGGGATTTAGTTTTCCCTACTACTTACAGCTTCTTCTTCATTGCTTTAGATTTCTCACAGCCCACTCAGGTCTAGAGCTGCATCTGCCTTACAGCAAAGTGTCTCATGATGTCTAAGTTCCATGCACACCCTGGCCCCCAAATACCCACAGCTCATGGGAGACAGTGCCTCCACCTATCTGCATAGCCAGTGGCAGCATGAGAATTCACCCACCTCACAACCTTCCAAGGCAGTGGATTCTCAGCCTTGCCTGCACATTAGAATTGCCCGAGGAGCTTATGAAAAGACCCAGTCCAGCTGCACTCCACATCAATTAAACCAGCATGCCTGAGGATGAGACTAGCATCAGTAATTTTTAAAGCTCCCCAGATGGCTACAAAAATTACCTGAGTGGCAAGTTGGTGGACAGCAGCGTGAACTCAACTAGGAGCTTGTTAGAAATGTTGAATCTTGATCCCAGCCCCAGACTTACTGAACAAGAATCTGTATTTTATAAGATATCCCAGACAATTCATTTATATATTAAAAATAAAGATGCTCAGTCCCACCAGTGGCTCTCAAACTTGACTAGGCACCGAAAGAACAGAAGAACCAACTATGATGCAGTTGTTTGGGTCCCAGTTCCATGGTTCCTGATCACAAAGTCTAGAGGAAAGCTTGAGAATTTGCATTTCTCCCAGTGATTGACGCTGGCAATCCTAGGTGTCACTGAAGCACATCTTCAGACATCCTGCTTTCTAAAGCATACCTAATTATCCCCAATTCATTCATTCTCTCTGCAATGTTTTGAGAGCCTGATAATATTTTGAGGCACAGGAGGATACTGCAGTGAACAAGGAGACATAATTCCTTGACCTCATGGAACTTTAATCTTAGAGATGGCCCAAGCAATAAACAAGAAAACAATTAAATTACCAAAGCAGAAAGTAGAGATCATGTTAAATGATATTGAGCAACGACAGAGAGGTGACTAGGAGATGTCATGTTAGGTCAAGAAGTCAGGTAGGATCTCTCAGAAGGAGGCACTTGGACAAAGATCTAATGGATGGATAGGAGACTTGGGATTCCAGGACGAGGGAAAAAGCAAATATAAGTGTCCTGACTCAGGGTGGGCTTAGTAAACTCTTAGCTGCATGATGAGACTGAAGAGTACAGCCATCCTTCTTCAGCTCCTGGACACAACTCCTAGCTGTGTGGTTTGGGAAAATGCTGCTTTTCCTCTTCTGGTCTGTTTACTCATCAAGTTTTCTTTGTAGGATTCTTTGGAAGATTAAAATTTCATCAAGAATATAGTTCATGCTCTATGCACACAAAAGTTACGCTTGCTTGCTCACACCAGATCTCCAAGGGGGAAAGAAAACAGAACTTGCCAACAGTAGGTGAGCCATCCATCTTTACTGAAGCCTGTAATGGATACATAACAAAGAGGAGGTGCTTTCTCTACTCAGAAAAGCTCAGCCTTTCAGGATGGAAAACAGCAGGAGGAAATGAAGAAGAATCAAGACATAACAGAGAACAATGATGACTACACGGATATGAATTGTGGGATAGACAACTGGGAATACCCCAAGGAATGGAAAAATCTCTTGAAAAAGGCAGAGCTGTAGCCAGGCTTGAAAGAGGAGGAAAGCCAGAATGAGGGAACTATGTCAATTTCCCTATATCAACTTGGAAAAGCTAGATGCATAAGTCTGAAGACTACCAGTCAAACTTTAAACACCTTGTCTTCCAGATTTACGGAACTCATCAATTACGCGAAACATTTTCATTCTTCATTCCTCTCCTTGACTTCTGCTGTGGACTGAATTGTATTCCCCTCAAATTCCTATGTTGAAACCCTAACTCCTAATATGACTCTCCTTGGAGGCAGGGCTTTTGGGAGGTAGTTGAAGTTAAATGATACAGCATGGGTGAGGCCCTGACCCCATAGAACAAGTGACCTCATAAGAAAAGGAAGAAAATACAGAGCTCATGCTCTCTTTCTCTGCTCATATACCTAGGAAAGACCATATCAATGCCCAGAAAAAAGCAGGAGTCTGCAAAGCTAGAAGAGAGCCCTTTACCTAGAAGCCATATCCTGCCCATACTCAAAATTCAATTTTGCACCTTCTAGAACTGTGGAAAAAATAAAGATACCCAGACTATGGTATTTGCTATGGAAGCCCAAATTAAAATAACCCCCGTTCCAGAAGCACAGGGCCACAATTAATATCCACCAAGAGATAACGTATTGGTGTGACTTCCTCACATAATGATATCCATCTTTTACCCACACTCTTAGTGTCACAATACTACTATTTTTAAAAATTATCTTAAGTAGAAAGTTCTAGGTCCTGGATTCAAGAGGATCTAGACTTGAAAGTTCCAGCACTTTCTAGTTTTGAAAGAATAAGTTTTAAGATCACTAAGTATTCTTTTCCTCACTTAAAATGTAGATTTTTTTAAATGGCTATTTTATGAGTTGTGAGTATCACATTGGGAAAAAATATGTAGCAGCAGAGGAATTAACTCTCAGCATATGGTAAATACTCCATAAATACTGGTTCTTTCTCCTCCTGCATTATGTGAGCTGCTGTTTCTCTCTTCTGCTTTGACCTGGACAGCACAAATCTCCTACATATGACTGGAAAGTAATATTCCCATATGCTTAGGCCTAACTGATGCTCCACCTCGGGCTCCCTTCCATCACCACCCTAGTTAAAGGCTACATAAGTGCTCCTCAGCCCACACACAGTTCCCCTAACTTGCCCCTAGGTAAACAACAGCTGCCATTGTCTTCTATTAGGCTCATTAGAGATGTTTAATCATCCAAGCCTCTATAGTCACAGGACTATAAATGAACAGTCCTGCTTGGGTGGGGAGTTCTGGTGCTCTGGCTTCATGGGTCCTGAAATTGAGGAGGGAGTTGGCAGTGCCCCTGAGTCCCTCAGCTTCATGTCAGAGCAATTCCCCCTCCTCATTTGGATGTTTCCTGCTACTTATTCTATTTGGAAAGATCAGTCCACAATACCACTTTTCTTCCTTCATCTTTAATTATCTGTATTCCCAAAAGGAACATCTTTGGTCAACAGATGCTCATAAGTGAATAATGAAAAAATATATATTTAGAGCATTCTTGTAACAGCCTAAAGAAAGCAAGGCAGCCATGAAGCTGGGACTATGCTTGGAAGCCTGGCCAGTTAGCCCCAAGTATCTGAGTGAAGGTTAT
Organism: Aplodontia rufa; assembly: GCA_004027875.1. Classification (NCBI taxonomy): domain Eukaryota; kingdom Metazoa; phylum Chordata; class Mammalia; order Rodentia; family Aplodontiidae; genus Aplodontia; species Aplodontia rufa. Next base: position 74,270 of record PVKS010000258.1, read on the forward strand.
TTCAAGCCAATTCGAACAAGATCTGTGAGTTTGCAGAGTCTACCGCCACCCAGGCCCAACTCCACCTCCGGCCCCCAGGTTGAGCACGTTGCATGGTGGGTAGAAGCCAGCACACATCCCTGAGGCTCAGTGACAACACGGGTAGAGGCTCCATTTTGCCATGTGGATGCTGAAATGAGAATCTTTAACTGGGCAGAAGATTTTGAAACCTCTGTTCCTGGATTTCATGGTATCTACCTCTGAACTTCTGTTCATGGGTCTTATTTCTGGAGCGAGATCTGTTTCAGTGGTGTACCTATGGATTCCTGGAGCATCCAGCAGTTGGCATCCATCTGGCCACTGCGGTTGTCAGGCATAATCTCTTCACATGCTTCTGGATTCAGGTGGTCGATGCTTTGGGCACCTTTAGTCACATCTCCTCCATTTACGTGTGATTTCAGCCACTGTTGTGGTACACAGATCTATTCATCCTGAGAGCTCCCATTTTAGAGAGAGAGAGAGAGAGAGAAAGACAAAGATACACAGAGAGAGGGAGAGAGAGAGAGAGAGACATCAAGTTGCTGTAGATTTCTGGATCAGTCTTAGAACACAGGTTGAAAGTACAGGCCAATATTGAAAATAGCCCAACACAGCCCCAGAACCCTACTGTGACTTATTTCCCTCACTTATCTCTTCTCCTCCTCCTCCTCCCCCTCCTCCTCCTCTTCCTCTTCCTTCTTCCCTTTTCCCCCTCTGTCTTTCTCTCTCTCTCATTCTCACTCTTTTCTTCCTTTCGTTTTTTCTTTACTTCCTCCCTCCCTCTCTCCCTTCCTTCCTTCCTTTTTCTTTCTTCCTTTTATCTTTTTCTCTCTTTTTCTCCATATAGATGAACAGAGACCTTAAAGTGAGGTTCATGGACCTGCAGCATCATAGGTTTTACATGGGAGGTTACTAAAAATGACTGATCTCAGGTTCCATACCAAGGCTACTGGATCATAATCTATGTTTTACAAAGATCTTCTGGGCTCTAAAATTTGAGAAAAGCTATTCTGAATTATTTTGTGGCTAGAGAAAAAGACTGACCCAAAGAAACCCACTAATGCTCTTTCCATTCACCTTTCATTCTGGGTAATGATGGTGGCCCTGATATGAAATGAAGTAGACAAGACTTAAAAAAAAAAAAAAAAAACTGGAAGGACTGCTTCATGTTATATTTCATTGTCAAACATCAAGAATCATTCAATTAATTAACTTGGAAAACAAAGTTACTTTAAATTACTGAATGCAGGTTCATTCTGGTGCTTACATACCAGCAGTGCCATGAAGAATAATTTCCTGAAAGCATCCTATTGCCACAAAGGAAGTCATTCTTGAGGAAAGAATAACAGCCCTAATACAATCACTTTTCATTTGCACTCATGCAGGAAGTTGCCAAATGTTTGCACTCACCCATTCTATCAAGAAGTTGCTTTCTTGTCATAATTAAAATATATGATGTCTCCTCCACTCTTCACGTCATGACGCTGGTCCGCGCATTAAGAATCTCCCAGCTTTGCCCCCTACCCTGAGTGATATTAAGCTATTCTCAAGATAGAATTACCCATGAATCTCCCTTCATTTCTGAAAACAAACCTCATCCTATGTTTCTCAAAAATATATGAGCATTTCTTTGATTAAAAGACATACTGGCAATTGAAAAAACACATTTCATTACAACCCTGTCTACCTACCTACCTGTCCTACAGCAACTGTTTGGAAGCAAAGAATATTCATTTGAGCAAATTCAGATTACTGAGCATGTAATTTATATTTATTATGATAATTTTTCAAGTAAGTTCCATAAATGGTTGCTGACATAATTATGCTTGGGATTATTTATTTCCTTAAATATTGGCTAGTTTTCCTACTTTGGTTTACCTGTAATCATATTCTAAAAACAGTTTTCTGGGCACAGTTAATTTAATGACTTTTCTCCGTAAGTGGGTACTGTTTCTGAACCTTGAACGACTTCCGGTTCCTGCCTGGATTTCACTGTTTCTGGTTCAGCAAGGGGAGAATTTCTAGTTTGGTTGGAAAAGCCTCAGAGACCACCCTGGCAGGTTAGTGGCTCTGGTTCACTTCAGCCTTGTAAATCATCCTCTTTTACAAGGTAGGTTTACAGGAACCCACTTGATCACTAAGTTGCCAGGGAGGAAATGCCTAGGTTCACATAGAGGCCAAATCCACAAATTAAAAGAGGAAAAAAAGTTGCATCTTGATTTAAGAACACTTTATACTAACCCAAATACTTTTATTTCTTTTTTCTCTTTTTTCTTTCTTTTCTTTCTTTCAATTTTTTTTTTTTTTACAATACATGTAACACACCATCTTTAACCATGATCAAAGTCCCATAAGATGGGGAAGTCTGACAGGTTTATTTCCATTTTATGAAAATGCAAACAAAGAAAACAAAAGCAAAAGCAAGAGGCTGATAGAAAGAAAGAGAGAGGACTTATTTGCCCATGAAGGTCACTGATGAGCTCTGGTCCAAGTGATTTCACAGCAGGGAAAAAAAATATTTGACTCCAAAAATATATCAAGCCCTCTCTGCTGACCCTCCATTCCTGATCATTCCAGCGTGGTTTTACTAAGGAAATGAGGTGGTGTGTATATGCAAATGGGTCTAAAAGGCAGTAGGTCTTCAATAAATGGTATTTCTTATGATGCAGCCACAATGTACAGAACATGAGTATTTATAGTGCTAAACTTTATTTTCTTGGCTTTGGGTCTCCTGCTCTCCTTTTAAAATCACATACACACAATCTATTTGACCACTAATACATTGTGATAGCTTCAGAGCAAGTCCTCACAAATGGAGACTGCTCTTTAATTATTCAGAAATATGACAAACCCATCACCATTTCCCAGGTCTGAGTCATCCTGGGACCCTAGCAACAGCTCAGGCCTTTACTCCAAAGCCACAGCCACGTGGACAAGAATCACAGGCCCCTCGATAACCCACGAGGGGCTAAACACACCCCTCAGGAATCTGTCCCTGTATCTGTTGCATGCTCAGCACACTGAGGAACCACCTGATGCATACACACTCACACCCATAGTGCAAATCAGTCCAGCTGTTTAACAAGCAGGTCAAAAAGGAAGGACCCTGAAGCTACTGTTCCACCACCATACAATCCAAACGGATGAACCTCTTTGCCCGCAGTTCTAGGCCAGTACAAACTCTAATACATAGTGATGTTTAGATACTTGCTCTGGATCTTAAGTTTCCCCCAAAGGCCCACGTGGTAAAAACTTGCTCCCTAACATGCAATTGGGAGGCGGTGGTGCCTTTTAAAGGCGAGCCCTAGAGGAAGTTCTTTAGGTCATTGAAGATTGGGGGATCCCAGGCTCTCCTCACTTTCTTTTGCTCCCCGCCCACGTGGTGAGTGGTTTTGCCTTACTGCGTGCTCCCAACACAAAGAGTCAACCAACCATGGATGGGAATCTATGAAACCAGGAGCCAAAATAAATCTTTTCTTTTTATTAATTTATTATCTCAGGTGCTTATTATAGTGACAAAAAGCTGTCTCACACAGACTCTATGCTTCTCCTGACTTGTCCTCCTTGTTTATGTATCCATTCCCTTCATTTTGAGCACTTAATATCTGCTAAGACTTATTCTGGGCCTGAGGCAATAAGAACATATATTACCAGCCCCTTCCCAGAAAGACACAAACCACACACCAAACCCCTAATATAAAAACAAAATACCAGCTGGGAAAGGCCCAGCTCACCACAGGCTAAGCCCATTCATCATTCATGCTCTCACCTAATCCAGACCTTCCCCCAACCTACAAAGCAAGATCACCTGTCATTCCCATTGTGCAGATGAAGAAACTGAGGCTTGGAGTTGTTTATGGACTTTGCTTCGCACAGCTAGCATGGCCCATGCTGTGGCTAACCCACCGTCTTACTATATAGAGGTAGCACAGCGGATTATAGGGACAGTAAATAGAGTCCCTAACTGGGATAGGCAGAGGTGAGGTAGTCTTTATGTTCCCCAGAAGAGGTAATTCCTGAGCTCATTGCTCAAAAATAAATACGAATTAGGCAAGAAAAGAAGGGTGGAGCCCGCCACAGCCGAGAGGGACAAGGCACAGAGTGGGCAAAGGTTCAGCAGTAGGCGAGCCCAGAGCAATCTTCATGCTGCACGCTGGTCACCGTGGCTGGAGAGAAGGTAGGCATGAAGGCAAGGGGACAGGGGAGCAAGGGAGTGCAGAGCTGTCTCTGAAGGGATTCCTTCAGCCCTAGAAGGCAGTGATATGGTGATGGGTGGGTCAAAGTCCAACAAATGAGGGGCCACTTTAAGCATTCTGATAATAATGTGACCCTTCCTCCTTACCATACACACGCCCTGAACAAGCAGTTGTGGAGGACTAGAGATCAATGAAGAACCAGGTGACTTCGAAAGACAGACAGGTGGAGGGAAGTGGGGTGGAGGGCAAGGTTTCAAAATAAACAGTCTGGGAGAGAAGAACATTTTTTGTTCCAATTTTAAAGGATCCAAAGGGGTCCATAAAAACAGTCCATGGAGGAATATAGGGCAGTGGTTGGAGACTTATCCAAATAGCCTGGCTGCTCTGGGGTCTGGTGATCAGAGGGATATGGTCTCTGAGACAGCTCATGAGGCCAGCTTCAGCACCCACGGGCAGAGGCTATACCTTGGAGGGTTTAGCACTCAGCACACACTCACAGACTGTGGGAGATCTGTGACCTCCTATCATGGTCAGTAAAAGGAAGGAGGACACTAGGTCCTCACAGACCGAAGACTGTGCCTAGATGCTTTCTGTAAATGGAAGCTCTTTGCACAATATGCCTCTAATGCTCTCTAGTGAGCGTGAAAGAGCAAACTGACAGTTTTGGGTCATGGGCGCTATCCCTGGGGGTTGACACAGGGAGTGTGACTGGGAAAATCTGGGGAAGGGATGGCTCCTGCATCCACCAGAGAGTTGGGGAAGGAAGGTTGTCCCCATGAGAATAGCAGTAGGAAGCAAAGGCAGCTATAGAGACAGGGGCTTCCTCCACTTCTACAGGGGGCAGCTTTAGGGAGCCCAGTGTGCCACTGAGGAAGGCCTGCTATGCAGAGGTGCAAAGACTTCAGAGGAAATTGTGGGCAGGGGATTCAAACTGAGACTCAGGATGGGGAAAGAATCCAGGGCAAGGCTCAGAGGCACAGCAACAGCCAATTCAGTCTGAGCCGTTCTGAGATAAATACAGATGATCCAAGAAATGGGGATAAAAGGAAGGCAGGTTTACCTCCAAGAATCACTCAGAGTGTTATTTCTTCAAGACCAGAGCACACTGTGCCTGAAGACAGCCCTCAAGACCTAGGCTTCCTTCTGCTTCTGGGATTCCCACTTCAAGCCTTCTCTGTTAAAATTCCAGCTACCCTGAAACCAGTAATGGGCTTGGACAACACTAAAATTGGCAAATCTCACCTACCCTTGGTAGAGCAAGACCACCCTCTGTACTTTGATACCCTGGATCCTGCTTCTATCCTGGCTCAGAGAGCAAGAAACATGATTGGGCACTCACCAATGTGTCCCCAAACTTTGTCATCACTGCTTCATATCCCTGGAGGCTGAACCCATGCTGTGTATGCATGCTGTCCTGGATGTAACCAATCTCTCCCATAAACATCAGGAATTATGTCCTGATGGTCTCACCCTACCTTGGACCTCAACCAGACCCCAGTTATACCTCTGGGTGGACTCTCCAGGTTCATGTCCCAACAAAGTCTCTTACCCTCCTTTACCTCATCAGGTTCTGTGGAGTATCCCACAGGCCTCACCTGGTGCACAGGTGTAGATGGTCTAAATCTATCTCCCTTCTTTGGGTACAAGGTATGTCACCCTGCTTTCCAGGTGTGCCACTCCTAGAGAAGCTTGCAATTGCTGGGTCCTCTTCCTCATCACTGATAAAAATACTGATCGAGCAGGGCTAACAGAGGTCAGATTCGCTTTGCATGGGATCAGTTTTAGAGATTACCTACATCTTGCACACTGAGATTTCTCCCATGGGAAGTCAGTTCATGAGACACTAAGACCAAGGCTGTGCAGCTGCCTCACAAAATTTGATGAGCAGGAAAGAAGTATAATGAGGAAGGAAGCAGAATAGGAGGGTGCTAAGGGCCGCTTTCTGAGTGATGCAGATATTGATTTGAACTCTAACTCTATCCTATACTGTTCAAAGACTGAGCTGTTCCCTTAGGGATGATCATACCTTCTTGAGCTATCTAAATGAATAAATTATCATGGTGAAAGATGACCCACTGTGTGCAGTCTGATGACAGCACCACATAGACTTGACTCCTCTGTGATCCTTGCATTATTCCTAGGAACCAAGAAATATTCCCTTTTCACAAATGAGGGGCATCAGGCTCCGAGTGAGAAGACCTGAGCAAGGGCAGGCAGTGACTGACACTGGAGTCCATATTTGAACCTTGGTCTGGGCAGCCCTGAAACCTTCAGTGCCCTCCCTACTTATCTGCTTCTATCACCCATGTTGGGAGGAAATGTCAAGTATAATTCCTGAATCTTGAGCTTAGAAAGTCAGGCCAAGAAGTGCGGCAAATATAGTACACATGACATATCTGGTGGGAAGCTAAAAAATGTCAAGTTTTGAAACCATGAATTATTTTCCTTCTGTTTCCTCAAATCAGCACAAGCCCATCTGCGTGTGATTTTCCTAAGGCAATATGCTGAGAACAAGTTCCACCCGGGTCTGCTCCATCCCTTAAGCCTCCCATGACATTGTTGAAAAAAAAAGGATAGAAATTGCAGCGCTACAAAAAATGGTGACTTCTTTTGCAGTAGGTTTCATAAGCCCTGGGAAAATCCTCTGGGTGGAATATCTTTGTATTCAGTAATATGGAAAACCAAAAACCATTTTATTTGGCAAGCATACACATACTTGGGAGAATCAGAGTTTGGACTAAGGCAGCTCAACACCAGTATTGGTGAGTGTTGGAGCGATGAAGGTCTCCAGAGAGGAAATGAATCCCATTTTCACATTTCACAGATGCAGAAACGGAGACCCGGACAAACTGATATTGCTACATAACATGTTAGAGCCTTGGTATCTCTGCATTTATTTTCTTAATTACTCGATTTCCAATTACATCTATTTTCTTAAGTGATCTGAAAACTGCATACCTCTAATGGATGCCTAGTATCCCACCCCAATTTCTTCCCTTATGAGTGCACCCATGTCCCACCTGCTGTGAACACTGTCTATCAATGGTTCATAAACTCTTCTCTGGAGACTTTCCCTTGACTGATGGGAGCCACATGACCAAAATGCTGCCCATAAGGACAGCACTTATTCAGTGAGTGACTGGCATGGGGTGTGGAAGCTCAAGCCCTTTGCATCCTTCTGAGACAACTCTGGTATCTTTTATACCCCAGAGCTCCCCACGAGACCAGGTTAAAATGAATCTCCAGCCAAGACACTATCCTCCCTAGCTTATTTTCTCTTTCCCTATCCTATTTTTCTCAGACCCCCTTTTCCTATAACCAGTCTTCCAATAAAAAAGGGGATCATCCCCTTTATAAAACCATTGAGGGTGGACCCGGAAGCCTTTGTCTTGTGAAAGCTCCCCAGGTTCTACTACTGGAATGTTTTATAGGATTTCAAGTTAAGACCTCAATTCTATTTAAGCTCAGAGACATTAAAGCCATCTCATCAACTTCGTCATTTTAGAGGTGGGATCGCTGATGCCCAGTAAGGGGAAGCAAATGAGATCTCAAAGAATGAGAACCCAAACCTGTTTCCACACATAATACAACCAGAACAAACCAAGAGATAATCATCCCATTTCTGCCATGGAATGTATATGAACAGCTGCAATGGGGATGGGGAGCTTCTCTGTGATGCAGAAAGGTGGATTGGGGGTGGACACTGGTGCTCAGGAATTTTCCACATCTTATCTAGTTACTCTTCTGTTTATAACACATCGCTCACAGTGGCAGCTCTGCTCTTTGAACCAGCACCCAGGTACTTTCACATGTCAATGCGCTTGAACGTTTAACCTTAGCATCCCATGCTCCCAGAGCATGCTGAAGTCCATGCACCCTTCCTTTTGTCCCTTACCCAAGCAAGCTGTGCTCTTCCTGTCCACACTGATATGTATTTAAAATTACCAGTATGAATGTCAGACAGAGAACAGATACCGTGTAGTGTAAATATATCCCAAATATTAAACGGGACAAATTTGTACTAAAAATTAATAATATAATTATTTGTTATTTATCTAATCTAACAGGTTGTTTACTCCCTGTACCAAAAATGCCCTGCCTTACAGAGACTTGGAAAACTCCTCCTCATTCTCAAAATACCAGCTCAAATTGAACCTTTTGTGGCCAGCTTTCTCTAACTTTTGAAATCATCCCTCCCTCCTCAGAGGCAGAGTGCTCTGGGCTGTATCCAGTTGGCTCACCACTGTTAGAGTATTACAGTGTGTTATCAGGTTGGCTACATCACCAGGCTCCCAGGAAACACGTGGCAGGGAGGCCTGTGCCTCCATTCACACATGGATTAACGCATGTATGCATGCATCCGTTCAACAAATGTATACCCAGCGTCTTCTGCACACCTAGCCTCTGTCAGATGGAAGATCCACATGTTGATACGGAAAATAGATGCAGGGCCCACCGTGACACAGCTTATAATCTAGTGGGTGAGAAAAGTTTTGGGCAAGCAAATAAATATATGATTTTAAATTGTGATCTGTGTTACAGAAGGGACACATCAGGTGCTTTAATAAAGAATAATGGAGATGATTAGCAGCTAGAGTGGTCCTCAGAGACCTTTTAGGTAGATAACATTTCTAACTAGAACCTGAAAGATAGGAAGCATCTATTGTATAAAGAGAAAATCAAAAGAGTTGGGCAAGAAAGAGCAGGCTGAGAATGTCCTGAGTCCAGAAATACTTTATCATATGTGAATCTCCTAGAGGAGCTAAGGAAGCAAGAGGGATAAGAGGCACTGGGTAAGCATGGAGCCCTGTGCAGAGGCAGGATCAGAGGAGACCTTACCAACCATATTAAGGAGGTTATAAGCAGAGAAGTGGCACAGCCATATTTATGTGTGATCTTTACTATTGTGAGTTCCATTCATCTTTAAACCCCCAGCATTCACAATGAATGAGCTTAACGCACACTTGTTAAAAAAATGTGTCCCACTAATTTGAACCTTTCTTGCCTGTCTTAATAGGATCTTTGGGCCTTCCATTTCAACTCCTTTGTCTAGGCAGCTTGATATCTCACTATGTACATGTGCCCACTTTCAAGAAAGTCATCAGAGAAGTATTTCAAACTCACAGAATGCTTTCTCCTCTGGAAAGAGGTTCTTTCTGCAAGAATAGATGAGACAGAACTTAGCAAACTATTACCAAGCAGTATCTTGGCTTTTAAATTAAATGTCAGCACTGGTTTTCTACTGGGAATCTGGCCCAGCCTTCTGGAAGGCAAGATCCAGTCTACAGCACCTGCCACTCCCTCAGGATGGGACACAAGGGGACATAAAGGGATGGCAGGGTGCTTACTCCTAGCATGAGGATGCTGTGACAGAGGCGATCCCACCCAGGAAAGCATGCCTGATTCGAGGGTGGGGGTGCAGTAGGGACAGGGGGAGATCTTTCCCTTGTGTGAAAGTGATGAGAGAGGAATGGCTTCCCACACTTCCTCCCCACAGTCTGCCCTCTCTTCTTCCAAGAAGACCAGCACTGAGGTTCTCACAGGGATCTTACGGTAAGAACTTCCTCCCAGTACCAAGAAGTTTGCAAAGTCCCAGGGCTAGGGAGGAAAAGAAGGAAGGGGTCGGGCAGTCTCCTCTCCTCCTTTTTCTTCTTGGCTTGGATTTTTATGGCTCTCATTTTAGTCTACATCCCTTGTTTTAGAACATTACATTCTTCAATTTTCCCCCTAATAAATTTACAGTTTGCAAGTTAATTTTCTCTCTTGTTCAACTCTTCCTCCCTGAAATACCCTACCCCGCCTTCATACTGGAATGCCCTTTGCTCAGAATGCGCCCTACCCCAAGTTTTGCTTGCAGCTCCCAAATATCAGAATTCTAAGTCCCCTTCTAGGCCCTGAGATCTTCCTCCCCATGGCACCATTCACTACACCAATGCAAAGGCCAGGCCTGAGTACCCACTGCCATGCATCTGGACCCTCTTCGTTGGCTAAAGTCATCCTCATGCTATAGTCAATTCCATCCCACCCTGGCTATCATGACGCTCCTTTAAGTGCCAGGAATTCCAGTTCCCCCTCTCCAAATGTCCTACAGGGTAAAGGTGGATTATTGAAGTTCAGAGAACAAGATGCATGCAGGAATGTTTCCATAAGCACCTACCTTCATCTGAACAGTGACCTGTGTTGTGAGTTCTATCTGCCACACTGAAAATGACAAAACTGAAGTTAGACAGGGTCAGAAAAAGCCCTAGCATCTAGGTATCCAGTGATGAAGTCTGAATTAAGCCCAAGGCCATGAAACTCCTATATCGATGCCTGGCCCAGAGCTACTTAACTTTACAAGAATATTCATCTCCCTTTCCCTTCTGCAGCATGCTTTCCTTCGCACTTACTGCAAAGATCATGGGTGCCCACATCTCACACCTCTCCCCCGGCTCGTCCCTGAAATCTGGCGCTTCATGGCACTGAGCTTGCTAAGTCTCCTGCAGATGCCGCAGGAATGTCGAGATGCCTTGGATTCCAAGGAGCCAGATTGGACCAGAGGCACCAGAGCAAACGACATCTGCCACAAGCACGCTGAGACATTTTAGCTCCATTCCTTTGACGATCTCATCTGGAACATTCGCAGTTTCAGAGAAGCAAACATCATAGCCATCAGGAAGGAAATTTTGTGGATTTCCCCCTTCTCTATAGGTCAGAAGTGGTTAACCATAGAGCAAAAAAATCTCCTGATTCTCCCATTGCCAAAAAAGTAACTCCTTCTTGAGACCCAGAGACTCTTTCTGATTGGCCCTCTAGTCTCACCTTATAGCTCTAGTCTCTTCCCTGGATGTTTTGGCCTACACAAGGGAAGACCTGGCCCTGTACTCGGCTGAGATGCCCCCATTTAGGGACCCGTGGCATGCTTTCAAGTCCCCAAATTCCTGGTGGCACCGTGTCCTCTGCCTACAATCTGTTTCCTTGCCAACTTCTCCTTGTCTTCTGCAATTCATCCCACAATGACCCTTTCTAAACTTTCCCTGAATCCCTGTGACTTGGTTGGCAGAATAAATCAGTTTCGAGTGTGATGAGACGAGAGTACCATGTACAGTCTCTAATTGTTTTTCTTTCAGCCACTATTTATGCATCATCTGCCACATTCCAGGTATTGTGTCAGGTCCTAGGGACACAACAGTGGACCAAGGAAGCTAAATACCTTCCTTCATGGGCTTTATATTCTGGTGCAAAGACTGGATCAAGTGAGACTAGGTTAAACCAGCGCCTGCAGTGCATTCTTGCAAAGAACACTTAATCCCCATTTTGGTTTCTGCAGGACATTGGAGCCCCCAGGACTTAGTAGACATTCAATCACATCTTTAGGCATAAATGAGGAAGACATACATCATGAATGGGTGATATTCACCAGGACACCTGGCTGCCACAACAAACCAGTATGGTCTCATAGCGAAGCCAGTTCTCGATCTCAGACACCATGTCCTCGCTGAATCTGAGGGTCAGGGATGAGATGCTTCAGGGGTAGCTCTGTGCTTCAAATGAGCTACATGATCCATACGTATTTTTCATCAGGGGAGGAAGGGCAGAGGAAAAGCTCTGGAATAATCCTGACTGGATTTGGATTCCAAGTTACCAGAAAGCCTCAAAGTCTCAGTCAGATTCTTCTAATCCTAAGAACAGGATTCACTAGAAACTTAATAGCCCATATTCAGATCAATCTCATTGATCTTGCTCTGCAGCAAAGCCACTTCCCGACAGAGCATGACTGGGTGCTGCTTGCTGAGAGTTCCTGCCATCTGGTGTGTCTGCAGCTTTTTCTGTGTTAAGTGACTGTGGGCACGTGAGGTTCACCTTTATCAGGAAGGTTTGTCCCTCTCTGTGTTAATGATGGGATAGTGAACTTTCTTTCTGCCACAATAATAATGCTGCCCTGGGTGTGAATTAAAACCTCATCCATCCGTCTACCTGATGCAAACCGTTTGTCTCATGATGTTGGCAAGACAAGGTCATCTCGGAGCTCATTGTGAGCAGGATATTGTGAGCAGGATCCTCTTAGGGTCTGCTCACCCAGAAATAGCAGTGGCTTATGACCTAACGAAGATCAGTAACGAGAGGCATGGAAGCATTTTGTCCTTACCACCATGACTTCATTTGGAAAATCAGAGTCTCCCTTAGTAAAATCTCCCCTATAATTCTCCCGGGTAATAAAAAGAAAAATAAAATGTCCAGGTGGAGAGCAACTTTACTTCCCAGAGTAAAACCCATCCTCTTAGATCTATCCTCCTTCAAGACACCTCTCAGATTCCAGTTGCACGTCTGCACCGGCTTCGGGAGCACTGTTATCCCCATTAACTCTGCCCTAAATGCAGACACAGGACCCTCCCCTTAATTCCTCATGGCACAACTCACATAGACTAGGAGTCTTCAAGTCAGAGTGATCCAAGAAGTAGGGAAAACAAAAGGGAAATAGAAGACCATGTAATAATCAAAACTAAGATCACCTGATTTAGAAGATGGGCCTCTGTCCCTGGGCTTGTGTGGCAACCTCATTCTAGCACTAGACTTGCCTCTGTACATGTGGTCCTTTGAAATCATGCCACCCAGCAGCTGGATGTTTGCCCTTCAGCAGTCCAAACAAGAGAAGGAATTTCAATAAAAGGCAAGGGTTCCCTCAGTGTCCAATGCTCCCTTAGTGTGCTGTGATTTTCTCTTTGAGGGGCAACATCTTCCACTGGAGTGTCTGGCTCTTCTAAGTGAGGCCCAATCTGATCTCATTCATCTGGATGATCAGATCAGAAATCATCCCAATAAGGCCAGCATCCTCCTTCCGGAGCTCCATTATGTGGTTTCAGAAGGGTATGTATTACAGTTTTTGACACCCACTTGCTTATTGGGTATCTCTCATGACCATCTTCCTCCTAGACCCCAAATCTGCTCCTCCTCTAACAATCCCCATTTCAAAGCATCACCAAATATACAAGTTCTTTTTATCCTGATTTTTGAGCTGTCCCAGCCCTCTATGTGCCAAACCCAGTGACATTACCCTGGCAATGTTATAGTCATCTCTGTTCCCTACCACCATCGCTTTGTGTTTCTCCAACCACAGTCACATCTTCCCCAAACATTGGAAAGGCCAGCTATCCCCTTTACCCTGGACTCTCCCTTTCCAAGAACTTGGCACTTGGAACACATGTCCGTGAAGGTTGTATTGTTCCACTACCTCAAAAACTTTTGACACTTCTTATTGCTGTAAAATCAAAAAATTTATTCCTAAAAGCTTACCAAGTGTCCCACAAACTAAATATAATGCAAAAACAATGTCTATGAAAAAAAATCTTGAAAACTAGATTAATAAACGTGAGGTTGTATTGTAAGACCTGTCAGTGACTTTGATAAGACATTGAGAAATAATGTGCCCTGGAAAACTTTGGAGTTACATACTAAGCAGCGTTCCAAAATCCCTTTATCAAGAATTATTTTAGCAGTGTTCATGGGACTAAAGTCACATTAAATCTACATTTGGAGATTCTGGTGTAGACTATGCAACACAGAATTGACACTCTGACATTCAGCGTACTCCATAATTTAACTCCTCTTTTGTTTGCTTCTTAAATTTAGTCCATAAGACATGCTTAGGTTTTTGGGTGTTTATTTGGGAAGAAACACATGACATTGTTATAAAATTAAAAAAAGAGTATAATGAATAAAATAATTTTCTTTCTGTTCAAACTAGCTCTCTGCATAAGTGTACATCCTTTGATCATCAATTTCTTTCTCTGGCTACACTAGCAGACATATGTACACACACACTGTCTTCCTTTTTCTTCATTGTCTTGGCCTTTTATTTCCTTTAAACACACCAATGTAACATGCTACATATATTACTTTCCAAGTTCTTTTTACTCACTGCCTGTGTATACCTGGCCATCTTTCCAAAATGCTTATTTATATTTCTTATTCTTGGAAGAAGTCTCATGATGTTCTACCATGCAGATGACCCCAAATTCCACAATTTATTCAACCATTCTCCTGTTGATGAAAAAAAAGTTCTCTTTTCCAGAACTTTTAATTTTACTTATTTAATATGTTTCTTGTTGCAACAAGCATTTATAACAAAATCATTCTGTTCTGTTTCAGAAGTAGAGTGTTCCAGAAGGTTAACTTAACCCCTTTTCACCAAAAACTCCTGTCATTTCCTTTTTGAGCATCTTGGGTAAGATGAAAATCTGCTGGAAGGCAAAAGGTAGATGTTGAACCCCCGAATGGTGCCCACTGTTCTAAACACATGTGATGAAATGGTCTTTTGCCCTTTTGAAGTCACCCCTTAGGAAGATAATGGGTCTTCGAGTCTCTAGGACATTTCCTGAGAAAGCATAGGTCAAACTGAGTGGCATTGGCCAAAATGAAAATGTAAATCTGATGCGCACATTCATTTTGGCCAATATCCCTCACTTTGGCTAATATGTGCAACTTCCGAAGGGCTCTTGGAAGCACCAGGAAAATGCAAGCATGTGCTCCGCTCAGGAGGCTGGTTCAGACTTAACTCACGCCCAGGGCACCTGGGAGAGCAACTTGTTGCAGGACCAGGTTCACATTCTTCATTGTGCCTCATCCCTGTTCTGCCCTTACTCGCGCTCCATGATGATCTCTCCTTAGCTGGGTCTCTGTGACGCCCTCGTTTAGAGATGAGTCATCACACATCACCATGGGATCGCACCAGGAGGAGGGGAGGGATGTTATACACAGAAAGAGCACAAGACTCGGAGACCTTGGTGACCACAGAATGAGGCTACTACCTACCTGCTCCCCGCTCCAGGGCAGCTGCTGCATTGCCAGTTGTGCCCAGAAACTGGCTCTGGTAGACCCCGTTTACCAAGAGTGTCAGCTTTTTCATTGTTGTGACCAAAAGACCCGGCAAGAACAATTACAGGAGGCCAACCTTAACAGATGCTTTATTCCATAGAAGGCTGGCTCCATTCCTTGGGGCTCAAGGTGAGACTGAGCATTGTGGAGAAAAGTACAGCTCCAGGGACCAGAGAGAGAAGCTCCGTGCCAGACACAAGCTATATATCCGGAAGGCAGGTCCCCAGTGACTCACCTCCTCCAGCCACACCCTACCTGCCTGATAGGGACTAACTCACTGGTTTAAGGCTCTCATAACACGATCATTTCACCTCACTCTTCCCGGACTGTATGACATGAGCTTTTGGGGGACACTTTTCATCCAAACCATAACAGAGTCAGTCCTAGCAAATATTACCCCTCCTTCCCCTCCTCTTCACAGAGCTGAGCAAACTGCAGAGGACCCTACTAAGCTACCCTTTCCCAGAATCAGAACCACAGGTGGCAAACACTGGCTCTGAAACTCAGTGGCCAGGCTCAGATCTCAGCTCTGTTCCCTTCCAGCTCTGCAGTCGGATGAGTTACTTGCGTACCTTGTTCTCTGGGCCTTAGTTTCATGGTCCATCAAATGGGAATAACAGTGATACCTCATCAGAATATGGAAAGTAACTAAAAAAGTTTCTTGTCTCTTAAACCAATGCCCATGTGCATGAATAAAATATACTATACATGAGTGTGTGTACATATAGAGCTCCTGTTTCAACCATTGACCCATAGTCTCCCCCCTCCAGGAAGCCTTAGCTTTTATTTATAAACCAAATGACCACCATCACCAGGCCAGACATCCCTGTCATGGGCCAGCCTGCAGTTCCATGGACCACTCTGTTTCGTGATGCAAAAACCCTTCACCCTGCCTGTGTTAATCCCTCCCCTCAGACGGATCTTCATTGCCCAATCAAATGCCATCTTACCCACATCCTTCTCTTCTTCAGTGGTTCAGTTCAAACGATGCCTCTATTATCAAGCCTCCCAGGATTGTCACCTACCTTCTAGCACCCCCAGAGATCTCTCTCCCACCTTAGCTCTTTAGACACCCTCCCCCTTGATCTTGTCAATTCCTGCCTGATATGACAGTCAGGTGTGCCCTGGACTTTCTCTCATTTAGATTGTGAATGTCTTGGCAGCATGGTTGAAATCCTGACACCACTCTGGGGTCTTCCATAGTGATTGACACACGATAGCATTACACACATGTTGTCTGCGTGGAGCGTGTAACCTTAGGAACCCTTTGCAGTGGTCATGTTTCTCCTTGTGTTTGAAACCCATTCATTTCATTGCTGCATGATAGTCAAGGCTTCCTCTCAATGAGTAGATGGCTGGGTAAACTTTGCGTTCCAGGGTCCATGCATGATAGTCTGGGGGAGGCAAGACGGTCATGGCATCAGGACAAGTTTGGGCTCAGATGGGGCTTGACATGAACATGGGGATCAATCGTGCCAGCTTGAAGGGCATCTGAAACCTCAGTCCCTCTGGTCAAATGCATACACACCTCTGCAGCTCCCCATCAACTGTCTCAAAGCCCAAGCTTTAATTTGAACTGCAGTGTCTGACCCACCTGAAATGGAATCCAGGGAAGGTCGAATCCTATTAAGTCACCAGACCATAAAGCAGAAAGGTATAAATTTGACAAATTGCTTCTCCTAGTGCCCATAGCTGTGAGACACTCAGGAGGCTGGGCTCTGACCCAGGAAAGGGCCTACAGAAAGTCCTTCCTTTTCCTGGGGATTGCTCTCAGTGTGTTAACTAACTTCCTTTCCTGGGTGAAAGTGCTTGTGTGTTTAATAGACAAGAGTTTAATATGATTTTTGAATTATATTTTATTTTATAATTCAAATAGAACCTGGGTATGTCAGCCTAGCCTCATGGTCAACCCTTTAAAAAGCATTTCTGCTGGTTTGGCACTAATTTAACATTTCACAAGTCCCAGCATCTGGCTCTTACCATCCCCAACAGTCCTGAGTGTCACTGAGTGTCAATCACGTATCTTTGAAAGAAGGTCTCTTGTCTCCACTGGAATATTCACTGTGCTCCTTCTTATGCTCTCAGCCAAGATGATTGTTTCCCGGAAAGAGGTCAAAGAAGGGAGGCAAAAATCTGTGTATGATTTACCTACATTTTCACGTAGAACCCTCCCTTCCACCATGTAAGGTCATTATCATGGTCCCCTTTGTAAAACTGATGCAGGACAGCTTCAGCAAATATAGTACTCATCCAAGCTCAAACAGTAGTACCAGGTCAAGTTGGGATTACAGGGTCCAGGCTTCCTGATTAAATATTATCATAGCCCACTCACAAAACACTTTTCCTTACTGCATCCAAAGCCCCTACTGTACTCCAAATTGCCTCCCCGAAACATAAGAAGCTTTATTCTTCACCCGATATTTGTTCTCCTTAATCTCATAATGAAATCATCCAGCCATTCTATTTTCAATGGGCTTTCCACATTTCCAGAGATACACTGAAAGTTTCGCATCCAAAGTCAGGCTGTTGGTCCACAGGCATCAGTATTTATCTACAGCACTGCCCCATTCAGCCCAGAGGGTTCTTGCTCTTTGCCTCACAGTGATATTATTGCTCCCTTCTGTTATCCACAACCCCAGCTCCTAAACATGGCTCTGAGTTCTCAGCTCAGCCTCCTTGGTCTGATGAGCTCTTAGGAAAAGTTTTCAGGGAACAACAAATAAAATTTTGAAATGGGGATGCCAGGCTTCTATAGCACAGCAAAGAGGTACTTCTTCCTTCTACTTCAACATGTGTGTGAAGCTTTCTGTTTCCTTTCCTATTAAGGGATACCAATCATACCTTCTACCTTCAGATGCTTTGTAGATCTAATCCTGGTCATTTCTGTGCATATAAAGTCTTTAGAACTGTAACTGGCAAAGAATAAAAGCTCAGTTTATGTTGCCTCCCATCCACCTCATCAGCCTCCCTTCCTTATTCCTAATTGTGGAGGAGTGGAGCAGTGGAAAATAAGGGGTCAGTTGGCAGGCAAGGGACATGCAAACAGCAGAGTAACCCTGGGCTCTCCACCCATTTCTGAGATGCTCTGATAGACTTCTCATCTGGACCAAGGAAAGGACCCAGTTCCGCCAAAAGACCCAGGAGTGCTCTCCCAAATGTCCCACCTTCTCATTTCAATCCATTCACATCGAAGGACACTAACATGCCCAGCTCACCCCCTTTGGAGCCCAAGTCTTTCCAGGGCATCCAAACTCCTCATGCAGAGACCCTGCATGACCCATATCTCTAGCCCTCCAGACAATGAAGCACATTTCTCAAAGAAAACAGAGACAGAATTAGGGCTGCTCCTCTATTGACCAGGTGTTCCCCCTCCCATTTCTTCTTCCACCACAGGTATTGGCAACAGTATCCATTTTTCATCTAGACTTATTAACTGGTTAATCAAATAGATTATTCAACTGTCATTGATCCTAAATTCTGAATTCTTTCAGTGTCATATCCAGATGTTTTTTAAACTATAAAAATGTTACAAGTCTGAAAAATCTTTGGATAAAAGGTCATCTCTTCATCTATTCTGTTGTAAACTTTGCATTTCCTTAAGCCATAAGAACTTACTCTAATTCTATTATATTCCAGCCATTTCCCAGAGAATCAGAGATACAGACATTTGTAAAAATGAATGCAATGCAGATCCCAGAGTGGTAATGGCAGTATTTTCATGGTCTACTGGAAGCACAAGGAAGGGTAAAATCATGTCTTCCTAAAGGAAGAATTACCTGATGCCCTCCTACTCCCTGAAAATTGTGACTCAAAACCCCTCTCCTTGGCAAAACCTTTCCAGTTAGCAGTTTAGTTTCAGAAAAGTACAGTGAAAGCCAAAGACTGGAAACAAGGTCATTGGGCTTCATCCAAATTTCCCCAACAGTTAGGAAAACAGTTTGACCCAGGAAATACCAAGATCTGGAATCCGGTGAAACATGCAAATGTGTGCACTTCCTTGGAGTATCCCTGTGCATGAGGAAGAGGGAGCATCCACGAAACTCCTCAACAGTTTAAGGATTGTAAATGAAAACGTCCTCAACTCTGGGGCTACTGTCCCAATTAGTGGTCTTGGGAATTTCCCAGCATTCTGCATTGTGATGCAACTTCACTTACACAGAGGAGGTGGGGATGCCTTGTGGTGTGTGAAGGTGGGCTCTTGCTGCAGAAAGCTCAGAAAAGACTTGTCATTTTAAACCTATGAGGTCATTATTATATTCAACTAGTTGACCAAATTTGAGAATAATCAGCAACTATTTTGTGCAACCCAGGGGCTGTTTTTTTCTAGAGAGCAAAAAGGAGCTTCTTAATTATATATATATTTCACTGTTAGTGCTTCATTTAATGCCAGAGGACATTCAGAAAAATCCCTCACCCACAGTCTTCCCATGACCGCACAAGCACAGGCATTCAGAGGAAGAGATGAGGGAAGACGCTCATCTTTGCTTAGTCAAGCTTTCAAAGTTGGTAATTGAATTTAGGAAGATGTGATTATTTTCATTAGCCTGTTCTCTGTACTGAATGTAAAAGGAGAGAGAGCTAGGACTTGTGAGTTCTAACATTTCACACCATACATCTACAGAATACCACCTCCTTTGGATACGTCCAGTCCCAGCATGCAACCTTAGTTCAGGAATTCATAATGACTCATTCCTCCAGTGAGGTGCTAGAGCCAAGATTTACACATCCAGTCAAAATCAGCATTCTGAGATACAAATATCACTGAAAGTCCCACTGCCCCCAGCCCTGAGCTCATCATCTCTCTCTCCCTACAAATTCCTCCCCGTGTCTCCCATATTGATGAAGGACAGCATCCTTAATATCCAATAATTCATTCATTTAAAAAAACTGTGTTACATCTTCCAGTTCTCTCCCATCTTATCCCTAAGACTTCTTGATTTATTTGTCTTAAAATCAATATCTACCACCAAAATTTTCTCCATCCTATTGTGACAGCATTGTCTAGGTCCTCAACATTTCACACATGATTTCTTTGTAATATTTTTCCAAGTATTTTCCCACCACAAAATTGACCGCCTTACCCCCATAAAGATCCCCAACTGCAGTAAACTTTCTCCAGTGTAAATCTATTTACATTAATGAAATATTTATATTGTTGCCCACTTCCCTTTGGGATAAATCCCAAGCTTCATACACTCCCTGAAGATCCCACTATAATCTATTCCTAGTGCTAATATCTTCCCCCTCCCTAAGTACACCCTATTCTTGGATCTATGGAAACGTTCTCATCCTTTCTCATGAACCTTCTTGCACTTCTTTGATTTAGTGTTTCTGCAGCCAATGCTGTAAGGCAGAGTTGAAATTTATCTCTCAATTTAGGAATAACAGGCTGGAGCGGTGGCTGAGCAGGTACGGTGCTTGCCTGGCATGTGAGAGGACGTAGGTTCGAACCCCAGCACCACACACGCAACAGTGTCAAGCAACAAAGGCTACATGAAAAACTAAATATAACTGATTCTCTCTCTCTCTCTTTCTCTCCCTCTCCCTCTCTTTCTTTAGAAAAAAATACCTGCCTCTTAGGTGAAATTAACTTCTTCATAGCCTTGTGATTACCAGTATCCTTGGACTCAATGATGCTAACATTCTGTGTTTGCTGCTCTTTCTGGGATTTTCTTAGGATTTGTTCCTTCCCTCACTTACGTTGGTTGGGATTCCCCTGCTCTGCTACCACTCACCTGAGTCTTTGGTAGTTTTGGAGGATGGGTTGGTAGACTTAGCTTTCTAATTGCCTTATGCTTTTGATGAACATATTTAAGCATAGGCAATTCTGAGCCACTTTAAAGATAATCAGTATCCATCTTATCACATAACAAGACAAGAACTCAGCATGCTTTCAAATCAACCTGCCTCCTTCACCAAGCGCAGCTTCAGCACATTGTGTATTGGAAGTAGCTGAAATATTTTAGTTGGAAAATAAAATTTAAAACTCAATACCTTTAAAATTAACAACAAGATATTTTTTCTGGTTTATTTGCTCACCATTCTTTCTTTTATCCTACTTCTTCCTTGTGGGTTTATGTTTTCCATTTGAAATATTTTTTAAAGAGGGTCTCCAAATGGAAAATTTTCCAAATCATTGGATATCAGAAAATCTGTTGATGCTACTTCCAAACTTAAATTATACTTAATGAGGTACAGAAATTTGGAAACAAACTTAATTGTCTCTCTGACACTTAAAAATATTGTTTCATTTTCTGCTGCCTCCATTGAGAAGTCTCCTGTCAACCTGATTTGCATCTTATTCTAAATAAGCAGAACACTCACCCCATTGCAGCATACTTCAGAAGATTTTAAAACATTATTTAGTAACCTGAAATTTCATCATACGGTATGCTGTATGGATTTAATTATTCACTTACTTATCTGCTTGACATCTATGAGTATCTTTCAATCTAAGAACTTACCATGTTTGAATTGTCATTGAGTTCATTCTATTCTTCACATCACCTTCTGATGTTCCTAGCATCAAAAATAAAGTTCTTGGGCTGGATCAGTGGGTCAGCAGTTACAGTGCTTGCCTGGTGTGTGCAAAGATGCGGGTTTGAACCCCAGCACCACATACACAATGAAGTGTCAGAACAACTAAGGCCACATGAAAAACTAAATAAAATTGAACCTCTATCTATCTATCTCTTTATCTCACTGTTCCTCTCTCTCCTAAAAAAAATAAATAAATAAATCTTGGAGCTGGCAAGATGGCTCAGAGGTTACAGTGCTTACCTGGCATGCCCAGGTACGCGAGTTCAAACCCCAGCACCACATACACAACAAAGTCTTGGAGCAACAAAAACCACATGAAAAACTAAATTAAACTGATTCTGTACCTCTCTCTCTCTCTCTCTCTCCTCTCTCTCTCTCTCTCTCTGTCCCTCTCTCTTTAAAAAAAATCTTGGATCTCTTGTTATTCTGGCTAGAATTAAGAGCTAGCAATTTGATCTCTAAAAGATGTACTCATTAAATGGAAAAGTCATATTAAACTGAACTCTAGTCTGAATGGAGCAGGTCTGAAACAAAGGTGTCCAATTCAGTAAATCTTTTTTTCACTTAGTTTGTTAATGGCCTGGGTGATTCATATTTCTAAGGTCTCCAGTTGATCCAGGGAAAGTCAGGGAAGTTGTAGATCCAGATGGGTTTCCAACCAGGCTCTTCTATGATGATCTGTCAGTCTTCTCCCCAGTCACAATTTTGAAGTCAAAATACCCCTAGTTCTGTGCACCCAAATCTCTCAGAAAAGTGAACGACAATTGTGCAGTTGTGAGTTTTCATTCACTTACAGAGAGTGTGATGCCTTATAAGTAACCAAGAGATCTGGGCTATAGACATCAACATCCCCTAGCAAAGCAAAAGGCTCTGTTCCCACTGCAACTTGAATGCACCCAAACTGCGTGCACTTGACAGTTGAGCTAGCCCTTCCCGGGGACATCCCATGCAGGTGAGCCAGAAAGGGAACTAACATGGCTTTAGTTTTGGTATTCTGAGAACTTGAAGTTTTTATATTCTCAAACAAATCAATTATTTTGCCCTGAAATTTGTGTTTAATATCTACTCTCATCCTGAAAGCATAGAGCTGGCAATGACTTTGAACTCCTTAAAAAAGCAATGAGCTCCAAATAACAAAAGTGAAGTGTTAGAAGATGTTATTATTAACTCTCTAGTCATCCTCCAGAGTGTCAAAATCACCCTCCCAAGGAGCAGGGAGTCTAATATTGGTACAAATTCCCTGGGTCTTGACATTCACTTTCAGGGTTTAGTTGAATCCAGACTCACACATCATGTGTCCCATGAAAAACTAGAGTCATCTGCAAGATCTCATCGCCACCCACTCGCAAAGTGTCTGCAACTCTAGGAATTCCAAAGGAAAGGTGGAGAGACTTTGTTAGATCATCAGCACCCTATTTTCAGAGGCCCTCTGAAAGGCAGAAGCGACAATATGTCTGAGATCCCTTCCCTCAATTGTCAAGGCGTTGTATTCTACAAAGTTTATTCAAAAAATAAATAAATTCCACTTACCATAGTTCTTGCTTTCACAACACATCCAGATAAAGATATTATCCCTCTCCTGAAAAAACAGCAAGTCATAAAAGAGATCTCAAACAGCACAGTTTATAAACATTAAAGACAAGGAAAGGAACTGATATTAACTTGGCAAATCTAGTGTTTACCAGTTTCTTTCAATCTCCAAACTCCCACCCTAACACACATATTCTAAATATAGAAAGAGAAACAGACACACTCATAGACACAGGCATAGATAGACATACAAATTTTCCCCTTAATAGGTAGGTGCAATTATCTCATTAACAAATGTGTAAACTGAGTCACAAAGCAGTACATGAAGAGAATCATTTGCATTTAATGTCATCCTTCAGCTAAGTCATAATGTATTTCTAGTTATTATTTTTCCCATGAATGGTCAGGAACTACATTGGTTCATTCATTCCCATCCATTCTTTGACCTGGCAGAGGATCTGGCACTTAGTAGGTCACTTAGTAGGTAGTCAATGAAAAAGTATTGACTTCAAAAAAAGCTGGCAACGATAAGATAGCAATAGAACAAATTTAGTAACAGCTTTTAGTGACAGGACATCAGATTTCATGTTCCAGATACTCTGCCAAGCAAAGATCTAAAATAATGAATGATATGGATATATTGTCAACCATCTAATGGGAGAGATAAAACTAAGGAGAGGTTATTACTTAACTGAAGGGTTACTGTGAAAGATATGACACAAAAATGGCAGAAGAGATGTGTGGGTAATATCTCACCCTGAATTAGATATGAAGGTTTTGAAAATCCCCTCTCTCAGGAGGTCATTGTGACCTTTTGTCACATACACCTACCTTAAATATTAAGATCAAGATGTTATTGCCTTTGGCACATAAATGTACACACATATACATAAGATATTGCATTTCCTAAGTGCTAGGGTTGCCAGATTCAACATTTAAAAATAAAGAATTTGAAGTTAAGTTTGAATTTCAGAAAAATGGATTCTATTTAGTAAAAATATGCTTGAAATATTATATGACTCATGCTTGCACTAAAATTATGCTATGTGTATTTTAAATGCAAAATTAATTGCCTAATTTTGTTTTCTGGCAATCCAATTTCATTATGTATATAAATCACTTTGAAAGTATTGAATTATTACTAAGCAATCATTGATATGAAATAGGCAATCATTGAAATATTACACTATATCTTTTAAATATGTACAATTATTACATGGAATGTTAACTACCATGATCTGATTATTATACACTGTATACATACATCAAATTGTCTCACTATACCCCACAACCTTGTGCAATCAAAACAATGTTGGATAAAATAATAAATGAATAACAAATAATAACTTTAAATGAAATAAAAGAACATGCAAGTTTTATTAAAATAGAGATTGGAGACCTCTTTAATTGGGCATTCACTGTAGATACTAATGACCAAGAAGTTATGTGTCAGAGAACAGAATGTTATCTTCCCAACCTCTTTACATGTGTGGTTAATCAATAAGGACCACAGAACACCAATCTGTGCATTACAATCACTTTATATCAGTTCTGGTTGCTTAATCTTATTTCACCACTTCTACTGGTATGCTCAAAGACCCGGCATGCTAGCTAGCACCCTGTGAACCTGACCGTTTTCCCAGTTCAAAGCTAAGGTTGTTTGCATACATGCTGTCTCTCCATCCCTCCAGCAAACTTGCATGGAAATCATTATTATTCTGTGTTTCCAGATGAGAAAACTGTGGTTAAGTGGTGCAGAATCTCCTTCCCAAGGTGAAAGATGTAGATTTCAATTGAAATCACCCTGATTCCAAGCCTGAGGTTTCTCCACCATAATGAAGGCAGACATAGAGTGTTTGAGTTTTCATTTAAAACCTCACCATAAAGGAAGGAAAACAAATTGCAGATAGCTAATTCTAATGAAGCAGCCCTAAATATATCGAGTATATTTTTGCAGTAAGTCTTCCTTTGCTACGTGTGGATACTTGTGACAGGTCACCCACCAATATTCTCGGCAGACATAAATAACTCCAAGCACTGGAAGGAAGCATGGAATGCTGCATAAAGAACAAAGAACATTTGGTATAGAAATGGCACATTTGCTCAAATAAATAGGAACTAAGTATGGTCAATAATGAGTTGCAGGCCCTAGACTCTGTTTAATAGCCAAGAGGAAGGGACACAGGAGGAATGAAAAATAGTTGTTATCCAATAACATTGTACTTTCGTGCAGGGAGTGAGCACCACCCCAGTAGGTCATGTCTCATTGCCCTCCAGTATCATATTGGCCCAACAGTGCCTTAGTGCATTTTCCATTGCTATAACAGAAAATCTGAGACCATGTAACTTGTGAAAGAAAGTTTTTTGAGGCTCATGGCCAAACATTAAGGACCCCTAAAGACAAAGCCTATGAAGCCTATAAAGTCCCAGGTTATTCATTCACTATCTGAAAGTTTCCAAAAAGAGAGAACTTATTGCACAGGGCAGGGGATAGAGTTGCCACAGCCTACTTTCTTCTGGGTAAACATGGGTAATAAAAAATAACACGAAAATGGACACGCTTAGTGTATACTCCATTCGGTATAAATAGGATATTTTAAATTATCCTACTTTTCAGCTGGGGTCCTAGTAGACCTGAGAGGTTGGTTATGTGACCGTCTTGAAGTCTTGCAGATACACATCCACATGAGAAATGGAAGGCAGCAGGTACAAAGTGAAAAAGAGGTGCTGGACTTGAGGTCATTAGGTCCAACCTCCTTCCCACAGTCTCAGGAACATCCTAAAGGACACTGACATGCATTCGACTGCCTGTATTTTCCATCTTCTGGTTCATTTACTACCGAAGGCTGATTCTTCACTGGTGCAAAGGCCCACATTTTTTCACCAAAAACATCATTCCAAATATCAACTCCTCCAGTCCCTTTAATGCCTCTGCTATTCATCGAACCCCATCAGCATCCAAGAATGCTGCCACACTACAGTCACAGGGAGACCTTAATTCCTGGCTCCCTTCAGTCCCCACCTTTTCTCTATTTCTCTAACACAGAAAATAAGAATAGTGGAATAGAAACAAGTTTGGACATTTGGAAAGACACATGGAAAAGCGAATCTAGTCAAAGATGAATTATAGAACACAGGTGATAGGTATGCAGCTGTTCACCGTATATCTCTTTCATCATATTTGTAGGTTTAAAATTGTTCAAAGTAAGATATTGAGGGAAATCTATAAATCCTCTTACTGTATTCTATTCTTTCCTGAAACTACTCCAATAAGGTTTGTTAGCTGCCAAAAAGGCTTCTTGTCAAAGTCACCAATGACCTTCCTGTTGCTAAATCCAATCAGCAGTCACTCCTGAAATTCTCATACTGGACCCACTGACAGTAGTCAACACAGTTGGTCACTTCCATGAGGCACAAGTAATGGTGCTGGGGGAGTTCACACTTGGAATGGTTTCTTTGGGTAGGTGAAGAAGTATGAGTGTTAGGTGCATCCTTGAAGAAAGTGGCTTTGGGTGAATGTGTCTAATGTAATAAAAGAGAGAGGGCAGAAAACATACAGATGAACAAGGGTGTCCTTATTTCCACACCATCACAACTCCAACTCCACTTTATCTTGGTTTCTTTTTGGTCATTGGCTTCTCATTCCCACCCTCATTTTATTTCTATTCCTTGCTCACACTTCCAGCTCATTTTTTATGTTCCTCTTTTTATTCACTCTGCCATGCTGTGCTCCCCCATTCTCATGGCTTCCAATGCATCTTTGCAGTATTAGGAGAATAGTAATGCTTGCTTCGTATTCACAGAGACCTGTGTTCAATTCCCATCACCCCAACAAAAAAAGTGTCTTGACAAATGACTTCTAAGTTATATTTAGTCTAGACTTCTTTCCTGAATTCTGAGCTGCTACCTCCAACTGTCTATTCAATATTGTCACTTGGAGATCTAAATGCATCCTGAGCTTAAAATGTTTAAAGTCAAATTGTTTGCTTTACAGCAGCACTCGCAACCTCACCCAAACTGGCTTATCTCCATACAGACCACCACGTACATGTGACCATCATGCTAGCCTGCTGGAGGATGCGACACCACGCAGAAGAAAACCCAGCCAGCCCAGTTGACATCCTGCCAGGTTGAAGACATTTGAGTGAGGCCATCCAATCAGCCAGTCACCATCCAATAAACCAGCTAAGGATAGATGCATGTGTAGGCTCAGGAGAGGCCCACTGCATTGCCCCAGACTAGAAGAAGCATCCATTAAAATCACATTATTAGGAGAAGAATAAAAGGTTGTCGTCTTAAGCCACTAAGATTTGGGATGGTTTATTATTAACTAAAAATTTAAGAATGCCTAAAAATATTCTAGAAAATATAGTGAGGAGAAAGATCACTCTTAATAAACAAAAATTACTGAAATCATTAAATGTATGAATTGGAAACTGGCCTTGTCCTGTGCCTTTATTTACTTGAACATGGTCCCATCAAGTGCCCCTATTTTCTCCAATGGGAAAGTTTCTATGGAAAAAATAGGTTCTTCCAAGTACATTGAAGATAACTTTTTTTTTTTTAAAGAAAGAGGAACAGTGAGAGAGAGAATCAGTTTTACTTAGTTTTTCATGTGGCTTTTGTTCCTCTGATACTTTATTGTGTACATGGTACCTGGATTTGAATCAGTGTCCTCGCGCATGCCAGGAAAATGCCAAAGCCACAGAGCCACCACTCCAGCCCCTACATTGAAGACTTTTGAGTGGAGACTTTTGTACACTCTACAGTTACACTCCCTAGACATATTCCCTAGCTACATGAGTGGTGGACATGGACTAGATACAGGTCTAATCAAATGCATCCTCTGTTTTTATTTTCAATGGCATGTGATGGTCCCTGGATTTAAAATATGATTAGTGTGTTTTACATGGAGTACTCTTCTCCATCTTGCATTGATTAATCCTTGAGACTGAATCAATGTATGCTGAATTATTAAAAACTTTATCTTTGACTCTAGGTTGGATGCAAGTATGTTTTCGAAAATGCATAATACTTTGCAAATTCTTCCAAAAACTTCATTAGGAAGCCATTAAAATCTATCCATTTCAGATTGGATCTGTCAGGGTGGCCCAAGTATTTATTAAATGATGTGGGGCCCCAGGTAGTATTTAAACCAGAGCATCTAAACTCAACTTAAAATGCTGCTAATGAATCAACAGCTTGGTCAGATTGCTAAAGTGATATAAAAGATTATTAAACGCCTAGTGAAGCCCTGAAAACAGTTGCTTCCATTTCTTTTTTCTCTCCTCATTTGCTAGTCTCTCTCCTAGGGTACTCTGCTTACATTAGAGAATGGCCCCCCTCTTAAAACTACCCCCAGCTAGCCTCATTTGCGTGATTCTCATCTGCACCCCACACCTCCCTGTAGCACATCTGGTTAGCTCTTAATACATGCTTCTGCTGTTGTGAATTTATCAGCCATCTGCCCTACTAGGCTGGTGTCCCTTAAGGTCAAGGCTAAATGTTATTTACATCTGCACTCACCCCACACTCCTCTAGCGGGTCAGCCCAACGTTGGTGTTCCAAATAGACTTGATGATTGAATGAAATCAACAGTTGCATGTCTCATTATCAAATATAAATCCCCCCAGCAAGCTGTGGAACGAATGGAAAGGATGTAGGTGTTTACTCCCATCATCTCGATCATAATCGCTCGCTTGATTTCAGTGGCTGTGTTTCCTGGATTGAATTTGTTTCCCCAATCTTCATTATCTCATAAGCAGTGGGAGACTGGGCTGAAATCCAGGCCTCCTGGCTCTGAGTCTGTTCATCTTTCCTCACACATTATTACCATTAGCCTGATGGAGACCCACAGAGGTCAACACAGCAAGAGTGGCAGAGAGAATTCTGGAAGTGCACATCAAAGCCACTGCCCCCAAGGAACCAGTGGGAAGAAAGTTATCATGCGGAAAGCAATGACCCCCTCTCATCCCAGTGTTCATCAACTCGTCATTGCATGTGACTTACAGTCCTCACAAGAACATTAATGGTAGGAAATAATTTTGCAGATGAGGAAACAGTTGTAGTGAAATTTCTGGATAAGAAGGTGAAAGACAGGTAGTTCATCACCTTTCAAGACAATAAATCACTCTGGATGACTGATCTAAGGATGCTTGCATATAGCTTCAAATTTTTTCTCCTAGCTCAATTTCCAAGCAAAATAGAGGAGAGACTGAATAGACCTACTTAGCAAATCTGTCATTACTCAAAGTGCCTGAACTCTGAGAAGCTTAGCTGCCCTGTGTGTGACTCTGCTCACAGACCATGCTTTCTGTAAGAGATGTCCTGGGAGTTTGGCTGATTTTGGAGGAAGGAAGCCCCTTAAGAGATGCATGGGGCTTCCTAAAATTTCATGGATCATAGTCTCAGAGCATTTCCCGTTGCTGTGATAAGATGCGGAGACTGCATAATTTATAAAGGAAGGAGGTTTATTTTCATCTATGGTCTGGAGGCTGGGAAGTCCATGATGGAGCAGCTATGCCTGGCAGGGCCTCAGGGGCTTCAACTCAGGGTGTGAAGCTGAAGGGCAACACAAGCATGTGTAGCAAAGAAGCAAGACACAGCCTAGAAAGCCACACTCGCTGTGTGACAACTCACTCTCAGGGTGACGAATCCAGTGTAATGAAAGCCAGAGTTCATTCACCCCCACAAGCATCAACTCACTTGCTTGAGGGCAGCTTCAATGACCTAAGCAGGTTCCACCACCTCTCAACACCCTTGCAGTATGAGTTTCAGAGAGGACAAACCATATCCAAACCATAGCAGACAGGCTTATATTAAAAAATGATTTATTGTTTATCTGAAATTAAAATTTAACCTGATATCCAGTATGTTGAATGTTGAAGTGCTAATCCTGGCAACCCTCCATAGGTTTCTTTCTTTCTGAGAGAGGGACAGTGAGAGAGAGAAAATAAATTTTATTTAGTTTCTCATGTGGCTTTCATTGCTTCAACACTTTGTTGTGTATGTGGTGCTGGGGTTGGAACCCATGACCTTGTGCATGCCAGGCAAGCACCATAACTGCTGAGCCACTGCTCCAGCCCCATGGGTTTCTTTCTTTCTTCTTTTTTTTTTCTTTAAGAGAGAGGGACAGTGAGAGAGACAGAAAAAGAGAGAAACAACTTTATTTAGTTTTTCACATGGCCTTAGTTGCTCCAACACTCAGTTGTGTACATGGTGCTGGGGTTTGAACCCGGGTCCTCGTGCTTGCCAGGCAAGCGCCGAAACTTTTCCGCCACCGCTCCAGCCCCATGGGTTTCTATTTGACAGTGAGGAAACTCCTGAAAGACTGTCCCTCCTGTGTCACTGGCTAGAACTGAGACTCTATGTCTTCCTTCTCCAGCTCTTAACGAGGAGGATGGGATGTCCAGGAGTGACACAGACCACGGTAGATAATCACTTTTGGCCTCTTGAAGCACATGGCCACGGATGAAAAGCAGGACTCGTGAAGCATAAAGCAAGGTATGGGAGCTGGACAGCAACCAAGTGTATGGACCCCATGAGTGTCATTGTCACATGGGCCCATTACTGACACTCTTTTCTAGAACATACTTTTTTAGGACATGGTCTGACATAGCTATGGAGGGAACTGGATCCATGATTTTAGGTGACTCTTAGTCTGCATTTCTCTTTACTTCTTGGCATGGACTTCAGTAGCTACTGCTTCATCTCCTATACTTCCTTTGGGACAATGACTAAGAGGTCTTGCTGTAGAAAGAAAACTGCTCTGTAGAGCAAAACCCAGACTTGGGTAAAAGGTAGTTAAGTTCTTGTACTAGACCCACCCACCAAAAGCAAAACAGCACATAATAATCTAGGGGAACCACAGATAAGTGCCAGGGGATAAAGAAGAGAGGAAAGAGGGAGAGATGATGGGGAGGGATCTGGGAAACAATCAACAACATGACATACTCTTTACCCCTCCCAAAAGTCAAATAATTCTTATGCAATCCTTTAATGATGGAAAATTCATAATCTCTCTCTCTCTCTCTCTCTCTCTATATATATATATATATATATATATATATATATATTGTAGAAATCTAGAAGAATCAAGAGACTCCAGGTGGGCAATGTAGGGGTGACTCTGGATTAGAATCAAACGCATTTCATATTGTTTATGCATCAATGATTATATAACAATTCAATTCCAGAAAGAAAGAAAGAAAGAAGAAAGAAAGAAAGAAAGATGCCCTGCATAGGAAAGAAGACATGGTTCTGAGTGATAGATCCAGTCCTGGATCCTGTGAGTTTGTGGAAAGGAAATCTTCCCTTTCAAGGCCTCAGTCTACCCTCCTGCAAAAAGGGGAGGATTCATCAAGCAGGAGATAAGGTTTCTTCTAACTCTGTCTTTTAGCAGTGGCACTCCCTAGCTATCCCCACACAACACCAGCTTTGCCATCTTTTAACAGTCATGTTTTCATTCATTTTCTCTCATCAAAGTTCTAACAGGAGTCAAATATATCCTAGGCACTGTAAAATAGGCACTGCTGGTAGTGTTGATTCAAACATGTTCCCCACTACTGAAGAGCTCACAGTCTGAGAGAAGAGACCCGCACACAAACAGGTAATTGCCATTCAGGGTAGAGAGCACCTTTGCATAGCTATAAAGAATTGACAGGAGGCTGGAGTGGTGGTTCAGCAGTTAGAGCATTTGTCTGGAATGCACAAGGACTCAGGTTTAAACCCAGCACTACATGCACACCAAGCATTGGAGAATCAAAGGGTAGATGAAAAACATGAATAAAATTGATTCTCTTTGTCTCTCTCTATCTCTGTCCCTCTTTCTTAAAAAGAAAAAAAAAAAGAATTCACAGGATCTCTGAGGAAGGAGGGAGAAACTCCCCCTATCCCAGGTAATCTGGGAGGAGCTCAGGGAGCAGGTGACTTCTGAACTTGGAAGGTGAGCAGAGTTTCACCGTTTAGGCAGAGAGCTTAGGTGTTCAGGCAGCAGGGAGAGTATTCAGATGGACAGAGACAAAGTTCTATGATAGCAACTGTTAGTGAGGAGAAATGAAGATCCTGCTTCTGCAGCAAATGGGATGAAAAAGCAGAGTACATTCTGCATGCTCTTTTGAGGACCTGGAAGACGTTTGTTTTTAATGCATCAATTCTTAAAATGCCTTTGCTGGCCACACTGATTCACATAGGTGACACAGGAGCCTTTAACAAACAGGGTTTCCAGCACTGCAAGTCATAGTGATACGATATAGGATCCTAGAGCAGTGTTTAAATGCAACGACAATATGTCACCTGCTGGGTGTTCACTTCATTCACAGTGTGGATCCCAGAAGAATGGCCAGTTCCACAAGCAGCCTTCACCCTGCCTTTCCACCACAAGGGTTGTATAAAATCATCAACCCAAATGAGGTGCCTAGAAGGATGAGTGGTGGTTTTCAGGTTGGAAATCGGTGTCTATTCCCTATTGCAGGAAGCTGACATCTCATTTTTTAAGGGTGACATGCCATTACAAAGATGCATTGAAAGGTTAACATTCTAGCACACTCTTGAACATCTTAAGTGGCCCATAAGCAAGCAAGGTACTCTCATTAGGTGTAATGGCTCTTCTACCTTGAAATGCAGGGGAAGGACGTACGCTCCAAGAAAATAGAACACATGTTGGGCAAATAAACACACTCAAAGAAATCAGAGCAGACGGGATTTCATTCTGTTTCAAAGTGGCAAAGCTCTGCACAACTGTGATAAAGTAAGCTGAGTAAAAATGCAGAGCCACTTACAGAAGGGGTGGAGCAGTGTTAGCAACCTGCTTTCAACAATGACCATGGCACCATGAAAAAGGTATAGGCCTTGGGAGGACACTTTGATTTTTAGCAAATGCCATTTGGTTATTGTGATCATCAGTAATGACAGTCCCTGGGAATGACATCTTAGTCCTTTAGAGGACTAAGAGCTTTCTTGCATAAACCTTCTCCAAATGAGGAAGGCTTTGAGATAAAGAGACCAAAAGAGAAGGCTAAATATTGTACCCAAAGTTCCATCACTGCAGAGCACAAGTGCTTGGGAAAATCCAGTTTTCC
This sequence comes from Aplodontia rufa, assembly GCA_004027875.1. NCBI lineage: Eukaryota > Metazoa > Chordata > Mammalia > Rodentia > Aplodontiidae > Aplodontia > Aplodontia rufa. Next base: position 107,487 of record PVKS010000258.1, read on the forward strand.
CTGAGACCAAATGGAACATCTTTCCACTGAAGCCCAGAGAAAGGAAATGATTTGCTCAAGTTCACTAGACCCTGGAGGGGTTGGAATTTCAACCAAGAGCCTCATTTTTCTGGCCAAGTTCAGATTGTGCCCTTTCTGTGTACTGTGAATACCCTCCCCTCCCAAGCCTCTTGACCACTTTAAACTTGCAGTCAACTTTCATCCAATAACTCTGGTCTCCGGTATTTCTGCTCTCTATTTGAAAGAGAGTAACTTGATAACCTTTAAAATCCTTCTTTAGAGAAAAAAGAAATAGCCATTTATATTCCTGCTGCAATCCTCCTGGTGCTGCCCGCCTTGGAGCTGCCTTTCTTGGCCCCCCTGCTCCTTAGGCTGTGTTAACAACCTCTCTTTGAGCTCAGGGCGAGGAATGGTAATGCAGGTACTCACAGGGGCTGCAGGAGGCAAGCCTGAAAGGTTTCCAGAGAGCCAGCAGGCACAGGCCACGTTTTCAATGGACAAGGGCAAAGGAGTCAAGAGGCATTTTCCTCATGCGGTATGCATTTCAGAGAAAGAGAAAGAGTGAGAAGGAAAGGGAGAGACAAAGACAGAGACAGAGAAACCCTGGTAGGGCAGGAAAACACAATATGGGCTTCTTCAAATAAATTTAACTTCTAGGCAGAATCTTGGTTTACAAATAGGCTTACATAATCTTTATTATTTTTTTCCAATTTCAAAGATTCCTTCTGCATCCAACATTTCTAGAACTGTTCCTTTGTAGAAAAGTAGCACTGCAAGAAAAAACAGCCATGGTGAAATGGAAATTGGAACATCAGACATTCTCCTCTGAGCAGCAATATATCAAAGGGGTGGTTCAGATCCCAGCAGGGAGAGGTTTCTGGGGTCAGGGGTGATTTGAGTGCTGCTTCTCACCCACATACCATGCACTGAGGAAAGATCAGAACCCAGCACACAATGTTCAGCACTCTGGTGGCACAAGGAGGATTAGGACCCACGCTCCTAGAGTCATCCCTGTGGGTAGCTGGGATGTCAGGGCCCAGTGACCCAGGCTCTGACTCCAGTTTTCAGTTTTCCCTTTGGAGGTAACTCGGTCTGCTTCCACTGACACCATGCCACAGAGTGGAGGATGTGGTGTCCCCTGTCCTATTTAAAACCCCACACATTGATTTTTTTCCATCTTTCCCATTCCCACAGTTAAGACAGGCTCTAGTTTCTAGACTTTTCAGAACCTGAAAGAAGAAGGAACTGAAAATAACCTCAATGAATACAAAGACCATAAAGTTAGTCATGAATTTTGGGGGAAATCCACCTTTAAAACTGTGTGTTTCTCTTCTGTAGCACTCCTTGAAACTATGTTTTTCAACCCTAAAATACCCAAGAAGACCTCCAGCCAAATTCCAACCCCAAGCTTATCAACTTAATATCTGGGTGCATGGTGGAAATTCTTATGGAATATTACTCATCCTTAGAAAAGAAGGAAATTCTGATACAAGCTGTAAGGACGAATCTTGAGGACACTACGCTGCGTGAAATGAGCCAGTCACAAAAAGACAAGCACAGTACGATTCCACCTATTTGAGGTCCCTTGAGTACAAAATTTATAGAGACAGAAAGTAGAAGGGTGGCTGCCAGGGCCAGGTAGAGAAATGGGGAGTTGTAATTAAATGGGTACAGTCTTGCTGAGCTCAAAATGATTGATTTAACCTATTTTTTTAATTTTTAAATTAATTTTTAAACTGATACAGGAAGACATAAATTTACACACTTTAATAGAGTGACCCCCAACAACATATAATCTAGAGGAACCATAGACAAATAGAGGGGGAGGCAGGAGAAGGAGAGAGAGAGGGAGGATAGACAGGGAACTAGGGAGACAATCATGAAGCATACTCTTTACACCCCTGAGAATCCAAGTAGTACTTATGCAATCATTTAATTCTGGAAAATTCACAATCTAAACATTTATATCATTTAGTGTGGGGTGTGGGCAATGTGGGAGTAATTGTGGTTTAGGAACAAATGCATATCATATTGTTACTTTATGTGCATTTATTAATGTATAATAACTCAACTCAATAAAAAAATTTAAAAATAGAGTACTTGTGATGCATGAATACATGTTGACATTGTGTAATCTATTAAACATAATATCCCCTCAAACATTTATCACTTCTTTATGGCAAAAGTATTCAAAATCTTCTCAATTTTGGAGATATACAGTAAACAATTGCTGTCTGCCAATAGCACACCTAGAACTTCTCACTCCTAACTGCAACTCCATGCGCAGAGATGTACCTTTTACCCAAACCTCCATCTCCTCATTTTTCAGTGTTAAACATCTTAACACTGAAATTTGTAAACTTATCAGTATTTTTTAATTTAAAAAATTTAAAATTGAGTTCAATGATATTGTAGCATTTTAACAGCGAATACTGGTTAATATAGTACATTTTATGTTCGGTCTAATTTGCCACAGTTAAATTTCCCAGAAGTTGGAAACCATGGGTATATTTCAGCATGCTTTTGCCTTTTCTGCCTGGTTCCACTGCCTTCATTGACCAATATCACCAATTGGGCCAATAAGCTGTAACATATTTTCTTGTTTTTGTTGGAAGAAAATGGGAGTCTTTATTAAACTGATTTTTTAAAAACTGACTTTCAGCCGTGAACAGTTCAAACTTATGCATCTCCATAGTGCTGGTTTAATTCAAAGAATTAAGGGACTTGGGGTATAGTTCAGTGGTAGAGCACCTACCTAATATGTATGAGGCTCTGGGTTTGCTCCGCAGCACCTCAAGAAAGAATTTGCCAGCCATATGAAGAGCTAAGGTTGCCTGCCAGGGTAAGCAAAGGGCAGAACCTGGGCACTCTGACACAAATACCTTTTAAGAGGACAACACTGGCACATGCATTTCTGGAAGGGGCAAAAATCTCAATTTCTTTTTATTAATCAATAGTCTTGTCCAGTTATTCTCCTAGTTGCCCAATAAATCATATCTTAACTATCAACTTTTTCCAAAATTTTGAACAATGAAATATGTACTCTCATCTTTTAATCTAGTAGGAGACAAATAGGTGGGGGTAGGGAGAAGCATTCTTGATGTTATGGTTAGGATTGAAAAATGTTCCCCAACAAGTTCATGTGGTAGGCAATGTATTGGTGTTCAGAGGTGAAATGATTTGATTCTCAGAGTTATAACCTCACAAGCGTATCGATCCATCTGACGGATTAATAACTTGGATGACAAGCTAGTGAGGATAGAGGAAGTAGGGGTATAGCTTTGGACTGTGTCTGTTCCTGGCCCCTTCTCCTCTTTGCTTTCTGACTGCCATGAGCAGAGGATACCATTCCCTCTGCCATGATGTTCTGCCTCTCTCTGGCCCGGAGATATGGAGTTGGCCAACCATGGATAGAACTTTTGAAGCTATGAAACTAAAATAAAATTTCCCTGTTCTAAATTGTTATATCAAGTATGATAAGCTGACTAACACAATCGACTAATCAACACTAGATGCTGACATTTATTAAACTCTTACAACAGGCTAAGATAGGCAAATAAACCTACATGGGCATGAGTTTGCAATTTAATTCTATTTCCTATCCAAACTGGATCAAAAGGCTATCATTTTTCATACATTCTCAACAACTCATTTAACTCTCATCTTCATCTTTCTGAAGCACTCACTCTGGTCATCCCTAACCTTGGCTCAACAAAATCTCAGTCATGTTCCCTTAAAGCCACACAACACTGTATAGCCTCAGGCGAAACGTGGTGGAAAAGACATCTGAATGTTGCAATGTATATGTCAGTGGTGGATGAGGCCCCAAGGAGGAGAGTACAGACAGTGACACCAGAAGAGGAAGAAGGAAGGAAACTGAGAGGTCATCAACACCCACGTGGATGCACAGGGAGGTAAGAGGCCCAGAAATCAGAGGAACCACAGATTCGAAGAACAAGAGTTTGCAACAGAAAGTAATGGTCAATAATATCCAATGGTTTCAAGTGGGGTGAGAAGTACAGAATCCTCAGGATGTGTCACTTTGGAGGTCCCTGAGAGTTTTAGAAAATCATTTCTACAAAGTTGAGGGTGTAAATGTGAAGACAGCATATGATTGAAGGCAATCCAATGGGGCATGTCCGCATGGACAGTTCTGTTAAGAGCTGATCAGAAGTGAACAAGGCATGGATCTGCCTCAGAGAGAGGCAGATGGGTCCAAGTTGTAGAGGTTACTGCAGTGGCATCTCTTGGGGACTGCTGGTTGGAGTTGAGAACATTTTAAGCCTGAGACAGGTGGTATTGAGAATGAGAGAGGCAGAGACAGAGATGGAGACAGAAAGAGAGATGCAAAGCTCACGGGGTATAAAGGAAGTCAAAAGCAGCAAGATCTTTAAGTGGTGGAAGATGGGCGACACAGTCCACGAGGGACAAACAAAACCCTTTTGCCTAGGGAAAGTAGGAAATTCTTATTCCTTCCCAGAGCCCCACATCCAGACCCCATATCTTGATGCCAATGCCCCTCCTCCCTGTGGTCGGGTGGTATGCGCAGAGGTACAGAGCGTTTGCAAAGCAATTACTGGCTAAGAAAGAACATCTGCAAGGCTCCTCGAAGACCCGAGTGTAGCGAGCCAACTCCTTTGGCATGGGCGAAAGGTTCCAGGGTACCTGCAATGACTGTCACTCTCTTGATTCTCCTTCTTTGCTTCTCTCCTTAGCATTTGAGCCCAAACACTCCTAGTTCTTGTGCCTTTATCCTGAGGACACTGCGATGTTCTATAAGGTGCTGGAAAGATGTGCAGCCCTTTCTGACAGGCCAGGCAGAGCCCTTCTCTGGAGGGAAGGTTAGGCAGCGCTCCAATGGACCAGTTCTTCTCCCTGCTCCCTCCTCTTCCTTTGTGCCCAAGAGGTACAACTCTGGAAGCACTTGTACTTCTCAATCCACACAGAATCCAGGCGTGAAGTGAGACGAGTTAGCGGCCACCTGTTCTGCAGGCAGTGGGGGAGAAATCAAACTCAACAAGTTAGTGGTGGGTGGCACACTGTCTGCTATTTGCAGTCCCCCCAAGTACCCTTCCCTTCAGCTGGCACTGATGGACAGAACTGAGAGGCTCACACTAGTCCCTGGAAGTTGAGCTGGCCTCTCTCCAAGGACTCGATGTTCATACTTGTCCACTGTCAGCCTAAAATTTCATTGTAGTAAGCCCTGACCCAGTGTCTCCTCCTGAGAACTCAGCTTCTGCACCATTCCCAATACAAACCCTCTGCGGGCCCCAGAGCAGGTCTCGGATATCCACCCCCTGGGAAAGAAGGCACTCTGCTTCCTCTTGCCTTCACTGTCCCCCTCTACAGCAGGTGCATCCTGGCCCTATTCGCTAACTCCATGAGTCTGTACCCTGACTGTCTCAGCTCCCCTTCCAGCTGACAGCCAGCTAGCAGTCTTCTCCAGCTTTGTCTTGTCCTGCGAACTGCTATAATATCATCCTAGCTCCCAGTGCTAGGGCTCAGAGGTCCACAGACCCAACAGATATGAGCCACACAGACCTGGGTTTAATCTGAGCTCCAGTACTTACTATTTGTGAGACTTGAAGCAAAATCACTCAGCCCCCTGGAGTCCCCTATGAAGCCTCCCCGCTGGGTTTCCTGGGATAATGAAATGAAATGACTGACCTAGGGAACACCCCAGGCATTTGTTTGCTTTGAATAATGTGTGTGCTCCTGCGGGTCCTGTCTTTTGAAAGGAGCAGGCAGGCCCCCTGCTTTGATCAGATTCCCTCCTGCCCCCAGGGATTTCCCTGGGAAAAGGCACTGGATCCTTTCCCTGAAGGAAGCAACGTAAGGGGGCAGGGTCCCTGAGTCCACAGGCTTAGGGGTGTGTGTTTGAAATCAGCAAATGCCCAAACCTAGGAGTCACATCCCAATGTGCAAGCTTGCTTTGAATGTTCTTCCAAATTAAATTGGACCCTGGTGAGCAGGTGACTATTGTCAGGATGTGGGATCAAGAACTGCCCTCCTGCCAGGCATGGGAGTGCACGCCTGTAATCCCAGTGGCTTGGGAGACTTAGGCAGGAGGATTGCAAGTTTAAGGCCAGCCTCAACAACTTAGCGAGACCCTGAGCAACAGAGCGAGACCCTGAGCAACAGAGCGACACCCTGTCTCAAAATAAAAATAAAAATAGGCTGGGGATGTTGCTCAGTGGTTAAGCGTCCTTGGATTCAATCCCTGCTACCAAAATAAATAAATAAGAACTACCCTCCTTTTCTCCTATACCGCACTGTTTACAACTGCATTTCTCCCATTGCCACTTGTCACCTGCCAGCATCATCCCATTAAAGAAGAAGTAGAAGGAACAAGTACAGAGGCCTCCACCAGCCCCTGACCACTGAGATGGGCAGAGGACAGGACAAGAGGAAATGCTGGGCTCTGGGGTCAGGCTGTGGGCTGGAATCCCAATTTGCTAATCCAGGACTGGGCTCTACCTGGACAGTGTTCGCAGGAGGAGACAGGAAATGAGCGGATGGGGCTGAACCACTCAGTGGGAGAACATCCCTCCAGGACACACTCTGGAGCCTCGGTCTGCAGGCAGCACCCCACACCCACGTGTACCCTATTGGAGCAGACCTAGGTATGGGAGTCATCAGGAGGTGAGGTAGATGCAGCTAGGTTTGCTGTGACCATTTGATCAAGGGAGGCTGCATATTCCTGCTCCAATAACCCCCAGAATCTGTCCAGGTCTCCAGCCTTTCCTGCATTCTATTCTCTGTGCCTGGGATACACTTGCTGGCCTTTGGTCTGGCCAATTTCTACCGGTGCTTCAGGTCTCTGTAACACGTGCTTCCTTGAAAATCCTTCCTGGATTCTCCAGTGTGGTGAGAAACTTTATCCGGGGCTCCCATGTCATCCTGTGTTATATCTACATTTAATCAGTTGCTTTCTACCCAGACTATAAGCTCCAAGAGGGCAAAGGTTCTGTGTCTATCTCCCTATCCTACCACAGACAGTGCATAACCCAGATGCACAGAGCTATTAACATCAGCACCTAATTATGTAAGAATTAAATAAGATAACATGTAAAATTCTAAGTACACTTGGTAGTAATGTGCAAAGAGCAAAGGGGGAAGGATGGATGTGGGCTAACTTCAGTCCTGTGCTGTGCCGAAGGTTCTAGGCTCCTTGTGGGAATGTTTCTGAGTTGGTTCATTCATTTGTTCACTCATTCAGCTTGTCTTTGCAGTGCCAGGCTCTGCTGTACCCTCAAAATCCAAAAGTTGGTAAGATAGAGGGGACCTGGTAACATTTGGCAAAGAAGCACAAGAACGCTACAACACACCACGTGCTTTGCTGGAGGATTGGTATGCATTGGGAACTCGAAGGTGTGAGGGTGGATAATTCACCTGAGACTCACAGGAAACGCTTATCTGGCAAATAAGGAGAATCATGCTGGGGCTGGAATGATGGCTCAGCTGTTAGGGCGCTTGTCTGGCATGCACAAGCACACGGGTTCAAACCCCAGCACCACGTACTCAACAAAGTATCGGAGCAATGAAAGCCATGTGAAAAACTAAATAAAATTGGTTCTCTCTTTATAAGAGAGAGAGAGAGAGAGAATCATGCTAGATGCAGGATAGAGGTGTAGTTGGTGGAATTAAAGAGAGCTCGGTCCAGGACTATGATTGGGTATTCATAAAAGCTGCGAGAACACTGCTATCCTGCCCCTGGAGAGAGAACAGGTCTCAAGGCCTCAGCCCCGCCCTGTTTCCTCCTTGCTGGGGACTCAGCGCCACGCAGCTCCCTCTGCCCACTGCTTAAGCCCTGAGTCTCGAGCGTCAGTATCATTGACAGTTCTGAGGCAATCCTGGTGCAGCCCTCAGATTCCTGCGGTGATGGAAATGTGACAAATAGAGACCTCAGTCAGGGAGGGTTGCTTCAGGGGACCCCTCCCAAGCTGAGATTGCCGGCGTCAAACCAGCCATCTCCCTTCAAAATGCCCTTCCTTCTTATCTTACTCAGGTTTTATTAGAAAAATGACCGGGCTTTGGGCTAAAAATATGAATGCTTTATGTTCTTCCACAGGGGGAAAAAATAAGACAAGAGAATCTATGAAAGTAACAAGGAATTTCATCCTTCAGTGGACTTCAGAATGGATATTTTAGACCCAGCCATCCATAAACATTGGGTAATCCCATAGTCTCGTGGTGCAGAATGAGTCCCACAGAACACGCCAGAAATCTGCATTAGGACCAGAGTGGGGGCACTCTATGCACATTTAAAAATCTGAGTGATGGCATCCTCCATGCCCAGGTAAACAGATTGTACCGGCAAGGGACTACTGACCCTACAGCAGACTCTGGGAAACGAGCTGCCAAGCACTGCACAGAGGGAAGGCAGGCTGTAGCTTAGGCAGCTTGAGTCAGCCCGGGGCTTTGAGCTGAAAGCCTGGTCATGTCAGATCCTGCTTGTGACCTGGCTTGGATCCTGGTGACCATGCAGCTTGCAAGGACCTGAGTGATGTCTGCCCGTATACTTCCCTTCTATCGTTGGCTCTTCCTCCACCCTTGCTCCAGCTCTGGGCTGAAAAGGGCCAGGCTGTCTGCCTCTCTGTCTGTCCTTCTCCCATCCTTGAGATTCTGCCCATGCTATTCTCCCAGCCTGGTTCAATCATTCCCTGGACCTCAGTTCCCAGCTTAAAAAGCACAGCTTGCAGGAAGCTCCCCTGACCCCCATATAGATTCGCTTCTTCGACCAGGACCAGTGGATTTAGCAGAGATGTGCCAAGCCTTTCCATACACTCAAAGCTACCCCTCTCAGTTCCACCCACCCTGCAGCATTAACTGAGCTCCCTTGCACACACTCACATCTGGGCCCTCTGCCAGATGAATGAGTCCCTCTTGCCTGAGCCTGCCAAGATGTTCCCACATCTGAGCCACTGTCCATACAGCTTCCCCCAGTGACTTTCTCACCTTTGTCAAGCAGATTTTTAAAAAATAAAAACCTCCTCCTCTTTTTCCTCCTCCTCCTTCTCCTCCTGAGAGGATCAGCTCAAATGTCACCTCCCTGCCCACCAGAACTCCCAAAGCTACTGCTGCTGCTCTCTTACTCCTGAGCCCCATTCCTCCAGCCCAGGTGCCCCTCACATCCCAGAAGCAGTTTATTCACAGGAATGTCCCCAAGTGAGTAGAGGAGCATCCACCCCCACTACTTCCAGAGGGTAATGCCTGATCTAAACCACGTTTATATCCCTGGCACCTGCATGGCTCCCAACACAGGGGCAGCTGCTCTACTCTGCAAGATCAATAAGAAAAGTAGAATAAAGGGGCTTCCTTCCACTCTTCCTTGCTCTCGTAGCCAAAATCCTAAGAGGAAGGAGCTCCCTGTGGCTGAAGGTGCCTTAGTCTCCAGTCCCACCATTGTCCTCTCTTCAGGAACCTGTGTCTATGATCATCAGATAGCGAGTCAAATGCAGATGCTTGTGTCCACATGTAATCGGATCCCCACATTCTGCACTTGAGGAAAAAGGTGCAGTGTGTTGGATGAAGCCAGCTTTAAAGAGATTCACAGCATATGTTCCAAGCCCCCTGCCCGCTGCTTTTCATTCTTCATCTCTTGTCCTCATAATCAGTTCATAAGCTAAGTTCCATTGCTCCCGTTTTACAGGATGGGAACCTGAGATGTGAGAGTCACAAGAGGACCAAATGGCCCAGCTGGTTTTCAGGGACTGAGCACCAGCATCCCAGGCCCAGAGCCAGCTCTCTGAGCCATCCTGCTGTCCCCATGACTTGTGCTGGGATTTCTTCAGTTCTTGTTTGAATTCCATCGGAGACTGGAGAGGCCACAGGGCCTGTAAGCATTTAGATCAACTTGTCAACCGTGTCCCACTCACAACAGGCCTTTATCATCCCTCCTCCCCTGGTTCAGGAGGCTGACAGAGTGGTATATTGGATTTCCAAAGGCATCTTTCATTAGTAAAATATATGCTTTTGATCACCCTCTGCCTTCCCAAAGTTGCAAAGGCTGAAGATCAAGTTGCCAACCGGAATTCCATTCATCAAGCAGATAAACATCAGCCGTCTACTCCCCCACTGCCACCATCAAAGAGCACTTGTCATCAGGTCCACAGCTGGTGGGAGGCCTGGGAGGATTGGTGCTGGCCTGGGAGGCAGGGTTTGAATGCAGGTGCTGCTACTGTCCTGCCATGTGACTCTGGCAAGTCACTTCTCCTCTTTCGGTTTATTTCCCCATCTGTAAAGCAAGTGTGGACCTTACTGAAGTATTGAATGACTGAATAAACGAACCGATGAATTAATGAATCATATTCATGCGAGCTCCCTTCCTGCTCTAAGATTCTGTGTCTCTAAAGCACTATTTTAAAGCACAGTCCCCTCCCTCGGCCAACTTGCCCCAACCCAGGCCACCCAAGGTAGGACCACCGTTTGCCTAAACTTAGCATTATACCCAGTTTCTCTTTCATTGAGATGACTCAAAGCATCAGGACCTTCAGATAGATCCCATGCACAAAGTGAGATCTGCAGATGTCAGCCTTCCTTTTCCTCTTCCCATTGAAACCTAGTTCTGCCCTTCCACAAGCAGCCAGCACAGAGTGAGGGGCTGTCTGGAGCTGGGGACAGTCAAGTTGAGCACAGCTGACACCTCAAGGTCTCTGCTGGCTCCAGATCCTCTGATTCAATAATAGTCCACGTGAATAATAGATCTGCTCCCTCACACTGTGCATGATGAAGTGACCTGGGACAAAGTCCTATTAAGATAAATCACATTTAAGTTTAGGAAATTATATGTTTGAATCCTGTAATTTAATGTCACTGTGCTGCCTGAGAGGAAGGAGAGGAAACTCAATTAGAGGCTAATTAGACCTGGCAACTCATGAGGCCTGGGTTGTCTCCCTGCCTCTGCTGAAGGGGACTTAAGCAGATCAACCCATGACCCCAGAACTGCCAACCTCAGCCTTAGTTTCCCCACCTAAGAAATGGGGAAAGTCTTTATAAAAAGGGAAGAAAGCAAGACTTTGCGTAAGACACACAATAAAATGACCCCCAAAAAAACTAAGTGCTCCAGTTCAGTGCCCCCCAACATCCTGTCTCTGCTCTGCCTCCTTTGGCTTCTGCAGGGGTCCATGGATGAAAAGCAGTATGTCTGTGAGCACTATACCCCAAGACAGAAATATCAGTGGGTGGGTCAAGTTTGCAGAGAATAAGGTCACCCAGAGCTTCACCAGGTCCTCAGCAGAGAGGCAGAATGCAAATAACTGCAAGCCACTGTCCCCTCCATCTTGTCCTATAGCATAAATTGTTCTAAAATCTCTCCCTTCCAGCCAACACCATTGGCTTCTTTCACTTCTAGGCTGTTTGGGCACTGCCTATTGTAACCCATCATGCTGAAATAGTTGACTATGAGCTCCATCCCACTTCCTGACCATTCAATACCCTGCCATAACCACTGGGGCTTCCTAAGGGCCACAGCAGTATCAGTCCTTGTCCTTCTTGAACGTCTCCAATGTCAGCCACTGTTTGCTGCTTCATGGAATCTCTGATGCCTTCTGGAACCCTCGAGAGTCACTGGCAGGCAAACACATCTTGTGCATTTCCTTACCTCTGCACCTGGTCCCTGCCCCACTCACACCCTGGCTTCTCCCCTCCAGGGGCATCCGGCCTCTCCAGGCTGAGCATGCCCATGTTCAATGCCTACCTAAAACTTTTCTCAAAGATTCAGCCTGATACAGCATCCAAAACCTTCTAGATTTCATAGAGACCTCTAAATACAACATTTAAGAACAAATTCATGCCTTTCACTCCCTATTTCATGTAGCTGAACCAACTGAAAATTCAACGTTACAGCAGGAAATTTCCTCCCACCTCTTTCTCTTTCATCCCTGAAATCCTAGTGGGCACCAGGTTCTGGTCTTAAGGAGAGATCACTGGGGAAATAAATATTCTATCCGAGGAATCATGAAGGCCAAGGTCCCTTTGGAGGAGTAAATGCTTTGGAGGAGGCTTTGTGTGGAATGGAGGCTTTAGAACACACGGTGGAAACCAGGAAGTGTAATGGATAGGTGGAGGCTGGGGCAAGGAGACCACAGGAGGAATGAGAGCTCTCAGTCCAAGAAGACTTGCTCTTTCGGTGGTGGTGGTAATGAGTAGGATGGCTGGCAGGGTGGCATTTGGAGAAGGATGCAGATGATGGGATGAACTAAATAGGTTCAAAACAGAATGGAGAGCAGTGTTGGCATGGGATGCCTCCCTGCTCACCCCACCCAGGATTTTCTGCTGAAGTATGAAGCTCAATAGATGTGCTGGTGAGAGGGTAAGAAGAAGACATTTGATGGGGATGCAAACCCACAGGAGTAGGCCAACCAGAAAAGGTCCTTGTTGACAGAGGGAGACAGAATGCAGGGACCAGGGAGCCTTCTTGCCCAAGACCAGCACCAAAGGTGTAATGGCAACAGGACTCAGTTCCTCTGTTCCCAAGAAAAGGTATTTATAAAAAAAAAAAAAAAAAAAAAAAAAAAAAAAAAAAAAAAAAAAAAAAAAGGAAAAGAAAAAGAAAAAGAAAAAAGACTTTCTTTGAAACTGTTGACCAAATGATGACGGTGACAATAACAATGGCCCCTGTGACAGAAGTAACAGTAGCCCTTCTCTTTGCATAGCTTTAGCACAGCTTTAAGCTTTAATAACTTCAGAGGGATAAATGCTATAAATCTACAGAAACATCATTTGAAAGTTTATTTAAATGTTTAAATGTATTCACTTTTGTGAATTTAAAAAAAAATAAGTCTTTAAATTTTCATTTTTATTCAGCCCCTCGGGCAGCCCCCATGGCCAATATTGACTGAAATAAAAATTAAAATTAAAAATTTATACATTCACAAAAACTGAAGACTTTTAAAAATGGAAATACTTCCACTTTCAGATGATGTGTTTTGTAAGTGTACGGCATTTATGTTTTTGAAGTTATTAAAGCTCAAAATTGCACTAACGATTTTGGAACACTTTGTACTTGAAAGAACATCGTCTTATTCATTCCCCACAATACCCTCCTCCAAAGGTAGGGATTCTTTTCTGTTCCTTTGTCATACGTGTGGTGTGTGTGTGTGTGTGTGTGTGTGTGCGTGCGCGCATGTGTGTGGTGCCAGGCATTGAACCGGGGACCTTGTGCATGCCAGGCAAGCACCCTACCACTAAGCTACGCACCCAGCCCAAAGTAGAGATCTTATCAACCCCACTTTATAGACAAAACCCCAGAGGCTCAGTGAGATTGAGACCTGCTCAGATTGCTCAGGAGTGATTCCAGAGTTGAAGTCAGGGCCTCTTGTGACCAAAATGAGGCTTCAGCCAAGGACAGCTTTGGTAAGACCTTAAGATCAGGCGACAATGGACTGTCCTTTCAAGTAAGTTGTCTTATGAAATAGTAAGGAGTCTTCCCGGATGCATCGTGGATAGAATGCAAACCAAAGAAAAGCAGAAGGTCAGCCTGAGAGGAGATTATCTGAGGGAGCAGCCCTCCAGGGAGCAATCAGAGACTGTGTGTCAGGCTGGGAGGGGACAGAGCAGGCACTGTTTATCTGCATCCCTATGGGCCTCTGGTGATGTTGACACAGGCCGTGAGGAGCTCTCTGGCTCCAATTGATTGGGGGTGTGTGGACCAGATGGGGAAGGGCTAAGGGAGGGCATGGGGGGCCTGAGCACTGCGGGAGCCGAAAGGAATGAGAAATGGGGGACTTGGTGAGGCGCGCGCTCCATCCGTGTGGCTGCTCAAATATTAATCAACAATGTATTTTAATGACATCAAACACCAGTGAGCTTTTGAAGGAACATGAAGGGCTTTGGATACCTTGAATAATGGTATTGTCACTCTGAGTTTTTATGGTCTCATCTTTGTCCAGAGCTTCAGCAAAACCCTATGCAAATAGTCAAGGTGCTGGACGTGGGCTTCAGAACGTGGCTCAGCAGGTCCCAGACGTTCCTGCATTCACAGCACACCTGGAGATGCCAAAGCCCCTGGAACTGTTCTATGGTGAAAGGATCAGGATTGGGATCCCAAATCCCACTCAAAGAAGAGTCACTGGCCAGTTTTGATATGAAGCTTAAGGTTAGTGATGAAGGTTAAGGAGACGGGCCAGGCACGTGGTCACTGACAGGAAACCTCTTTTCTGTAAATCATATTTTAGAAAAGCCACACCCAGTGATTTACCTTTCATCTGAGCTGGTTTCTCTGCTGGCATAGCAAAGTAATGACAGACACTATAGGCCTGCAATGCTGAGAATATTTGCTATCTTTAGGAAAAGCTGACGGACCCTGAATTCGCAGCAAGCAGTTTAAGGGCGACGAAGTTGTGTTGAGTCTGGACAGGCGACCTGGAGAGAGACAGCAGAGGAAGAGGCTGAGTCTAAACATGCACTCCAGTGGGCAGCGACCCAATCCTGCCAGCTCTCGTTCAGCCTGGTGGTCAGGGAGACTCCTCTCCCCAGGAGTATTGGTAATTTTCAGTTTTTCTCCATGGCAAGATGGTAGCTTAAGCCTCAGCTCTCTCTGATGGTAGTGAAACCAGGTATACTCCATGAAGCCACCATGGAAAGACCATCTTGGCCTCCAAAGCTGGAGCGGCATCTATGCAGGTAAATCAGGTTTCTTGGGAAACCCAATCAGTTTAGGCAGGTCAAGAGATGTGGCCAAGAATCCTTTTATCCAGTTAATCCTGACTTCTGGCCACCAGTTGAAGGATCCATTGTCAAAACATTGGCCAGAAATAACTACAAAGCCACCTGAGGTTCTTTCAGTATTCATTCCTGAAACATGTGCTTTATAGGACTGTTGACTCTCAGAGGTAGACTGTACATTGGAGGTGCTCTGTTCTGATTCTTTTGAGTCACAAGTTCCCTCAACCAATATTCTCACCAGCTGACTGCAGCCACCATCGGCGCGATCACGTCTGATGACTGGGAAGGATGTCCTGGAACACACAGGAGGCCATTGGTGAGGGTCCAGCTTCCACTCACGTGGCTGGTTGGATGTTCTTGCCCACTCTGTGAGGAGGAGATTAGGTCTTCCTCTCACTTCTGAAAAGAGGAAACCAATGTTCCAAAAGGTGAGCTTGGAGGCAGAGGGCAGGGAGGGCTTCTAATCCAAGTTCATCTAATGCAGCACAACTTGGATGATCTATGGGACTCGCCACCTGCCCCTCAGGGAATTAGGAGACTCAGTTATGGACAACGAAGCCCTCAGGCTTCTCAAATCCTGGACATGAGGATTAGAAAGTGTGTCCCTGAAAGCTTGAAATAAATCAGGTGGGTCCCAAATTCCCTTCCTTTAGAGAAATGAAACGTTTTATCAACTTCCCCAACAGGAAATCTGATTTCCGTTCTTGTTGCCACTTTATCATTTCCTTCCAGCTGTTATCAAGATCACAGCTTCAGAGATGGTTAAATGTTTGTCACATTTAATATTATTGTCCCCATTTTTCACTTGTGAGAAGCGGACTGAGGCTTGTTGGAAAGGCCAGGATGAAAATGCAGCTGTGTGCGCAGGGCTGCGCGTCCGCAGAGCTTCTCCAGGGACTACCTTGGTGGCGGTGCCATGGATGGGACCTTTGGACCCTTGGGGATAGGAGCAGGACATGCAGGAGAGGAGACTGGGCAGCCAGGATGTGGGGCTGTGCGCATTCAGGCCTCCTGTGCATGCATGTCCCTATCCATCTTGTGCCTGCCACCCGCTGTCCTTTCTGAAGGTATCACCATCTTCCATCACCCATGGTGTCTGAGGCTCCAGGCAGACCCTCTGCAAACTGTTTCCCAGACTCTCCACATAGCCACCTGAGTGATTTTTCCAAACTTCAAATCTGATAATATCACATCTTCACTCAAAATCATTCAATGCCTCCCCATTATCCTTCAGATAAATCCCAGACTCAATACATAGCTCCACAAGGTTTGTACTGCTTGACTTCTCCCTATTCTCCATTATCACTGCCCCAGCTAGCTGAGCTCCGGCTTTGAAGACTCACTTCCAAAACTCTGACGCTGTCAGTCTCTCTCCAACCTCCACACATGACTCCCAATGCTTGGAATATTCTTTCCAGATCTCTGAGATGACAGATTAAAGATGGCTGTAGATTCTTTGCCATCTTTTAACCTGTGCCTTACCTTGTATCTGGGCAGGCTCTATGGCTGTCTTGAACAGTGAGATCCTGGGTACCTAGTACCTTGTAGGTCTGTAGCCCCCAGACCTTAAAAGACTGGCAGGTATCACCTCCTCTCCCCACCTCACTTCCAATTCCCTGAGTTACCATGTAAGAATTTTGACTACCTTCCTAGAGAGACAAGAGGGACATGTGGAGAGACCTTGAGGACATAGAGGAAGAAAATGTCCACTAGTCTAGCTTCTCAACTCTCCCCTCCGAGGTACCAGGCATGTGCCAGAAGCCCTCTGGGGAATCACCAGACCAGACCAGCTTCCAAGTGACCTCAGTTGGTGGCACATGGAGCAGAAGAATCACCCAGCTGAACCCTGCCCAAACTCCAGAATTATTTGGCTGTAACTAAGTCACTGTTTCAAACTACATTTGGGTATAGGGAGCTATGCCATATCAGATATTCAGAACATTTTCTCTCCCTACAGTCTGTTGACTTCCTGTGCATCCTTCAGCTAAGAAGTCGCTTCCTCCAAGAAGGCTTTTCTGATGACCCAAGTCCATTCTCCATGCTGGTGCTCTGTGTCTGCATAGAAACCCGTTCCTCTCCTATCTGGAGGTGGCTGATAACTAGCTTCCCTCTCCCATTACCATGTGTCCCATACACACAGAATCCCATCTTGGTCAGCCTCAGCACTGAATCTCCAGGAAGCACAGTAGTAGTTTAAAAATATTTCCCCACTGAATGAGTACATTAATAAATAAATGAAAATCACCAGAAACAATTAATAGTTTCCTAATTTGTGATGACAGATAAACCAAGGACAGAAACTAAGTTCTTAAGTAGTCCCACCAGGCAGGTCTACTGCCACTATCAAGGCTGTGAAGGAAGATGTATAAAGTATGTTCAACCTGAGGAGGTTGGGTATAGAGATGATTCAACCAAAATGTAATGAATTACTATGCCCTCATTACAAATCATCCTATAATGTCAAAAGGAAAACATGATAATGGGATAAAGAGTTGACAACTCCCTTCTCCAAATCCCCAACCAAGACTTGTAACCAACAAAACACCAGTCCTAGCGTATTTGTTCATTCATTCCTACTTTTCAGTCATTTGTTCCAGAAGCATTTGTCAAGGGTCTCCTAAGTTCCAGATGCTTTGCCAGTCGCTGGAGACACAAAACCAAAAGAGCACTAGGTCAAGGGCCACGGTAGAGCATCGGGAGGCACCAGAACAGGGGAGGCTATCCCCAGCTGTCTGCCAAGATAAGCTCCAGTGGGAGAAACCTGTGCCTCCCTTGCTCGTGGGCCACCAAGGATCATGCTGCTCATGGCTGATAATTATGAAATTAAAAGCAGTGGGGGAATTGGGGAATAAGAAAGACAGAGATTTGCTCTGCGGTACGGGAGCAGATGCTTCTTAGAGAGAAAGCAAACAGAGGCAAAGCCCTCCTGGGCCCGGAGCCTGCAGTGTGGAGGAAGGCTGAGACCTGTTAAAGAGAAGGGGAAAAATGTTTTTAAAGCTGGAGGCCAGACCCAGAGTTAAGGCTTAATTAAGAAAGCAGACATTTTAAGTTCACACAAATAAGCAAACAGAAACCCCTTGGCCCCTCCTGATCATCGCCAAGTAATTGCTTTAAAGCTGTGGCTTGCTCTGCTTGGATGATCCTTAAATACTTGTTGATAAAGTAATGAAGACACGAGTGAGAGGAGAGTGCTCGGCTCCTACCAGCCTGCTCCTGGCTTGGCCTTGGTGGGAGTCACCCTACCCACCCACCGCAATTCATCTAGAGATGAGGTTGGGACGGAGGTTGAACTGGGTGGATCCTGAGTCTGCTCTGGACTGAGGAGCCTGTGACCCAGTTGGATGCAGTGGCACTACTTCTGCCTTGAGCCTGACCCACTGAAATTCACAAGTCACTTCCTTCATTTGCTACCTGTGTGGTTATGACCTTGAGCCTAACAGGGAGAACCTTGAGCCCTGCTTCTTTCCCCACCTTAAGATGAAAGTTTTCAAAGTCACCCCCTAATCCCATTAGAATTAGGGAAATAAGAACCAAGCATCAGGACTCAGAAAAGTCCATCGGTTTCTCTCAGGAGAGCTGCTGATGCCGTCCACTGGGGTCCCCCCCAAACCATTACTCAGCATCTCGGGAAGATGGGGTGCCACCTTCAGAATCCCCAGGTGTTGGTTCTGTCTGCTTTTGCTGCCCAGCACCCTTGCTCCCCATATTTCTCTTGCTTAACTAATAATCCCTTCTCATTCTGCAGACCACAGCTTGGGAGCCCCTTTCTCTTGGCTACTGTCTACAGAATGCCCCCCCTGTCCTGGGGCTCAGGGTTGATTTCCCTTCTACTGCCAGACCCAGCAGAATGTAGCATAATTACATGCTACCGACATCTCTGCCCCACCCCAAGCCCCACCACTGCTCCCGGCCCTAAAAACTAGTGAAAACAAGGGCCATGCCTGTTCCTGCATCTTGATCTGTCAGGAAACCGCCTCGCGCTGTGTAGCCACCCCATGACTATTACCTAAATCCACTTTTCAGCCATTCCAACCGTGCTCCTGCATGGCTACTACCTAACTACATGAACCTGAGCAACACTAACTGTCGATCTTTTTGTTTCACCTGTAAACTGGACTCCTGTAACCATCACAGGACACTGTCAACTGTAGGACGCTCCTCATCTCACATACCACTAAGAAAGAAAAGGTCCTTCCAGCAGCCTAGACTCCATCTAATAACACGAGGATTATGGTTAATAATATCACATTACATTCACAATTTTTGCTAAGGGTGGATGTTAGGTACTCTTGCCACACTCATAAAAGAATAAAGGAGTAACTATAAGAATAAATGAGATTTTGGTTATGTTAAATTTGCTTCACTGTAATAACCATTTCACTATCTGTGTGTATACACAAATATATGTTTGTGTGTGTGTGTCTATCTCAAAACTTCATGTTGGATACCTTTGAAGATAGAATAATTTTTAAAATTGAAAATGCTAGAGAAAACACTTCTATCCAGTGTTTTGAATCTCTTGGAAATTTTGTTTTGTAATTATTGTTAAAGTTCTTCTAGACTTAATTGCCACACACATGTCAATCAATTGATATATACCTGTCAATCTTGAGCACCTATAAAAAGGAAAGATTCTAAGTGAATTCAGCTGATTGAAATTTTCCTAAGCTTCCTTTTTATTCAGAGAAACTTTCCAAGTCAAAATCATCCTAGAGGTATTTTTTTCCCAAACAATACCACACTCCGTGCCATTAAATGATACCACAATTTTTAAAACGACAAAAAAAAGTAAACCTTAAAAGTTCTGTTTGGTAGCTGCTTAATCTGGCTTTGAAATTAGGTAGTTCTAGGCTATAATTGATATTTGCTTCAGAGTGTCACTAAATTCTTCTGATTCACCACTCCTCTCCATAATCATTTGATTTCTAGGAAGGAAAACAACTATTACTGCTTCCAGTATTTTCTTCCAAACTGGTGGTAGCCATTCAAGGGGTTTAACCTGGGTGCATGGAAACACAGTGAGAAGGACATCACAGCACTCAATGGCCAACAGCAACTCGGAGGCGGCATCCGGGGCAGCACAATCCAACTTCGATAGAGTATAAAAAGTGCATCTTGAATTTGATGAAATAGTTACTTGAAAGATTGTTTTAGAATGAAGGCTTGACTTTTCTGGAAAGCTCTCAGCATAGTAGGAAATGAAATCATGTTTTCTTCTTTTATTTTATATTTTTCCTTTTCTTCTAGCCTGGAAATGGTGCCTCTGACCAGGTAGAGTTGTCGATGGCTGGAAAGGAGGTTGCTATGCACAGATGGGAAATGGGAGAAGAAAAAAGGAACACAGTGTTTCTCAGTCCACACCCACGGTGACTACATAATCTATCATCCAAACCAGGGTGCTCTGGGGAGTGAAAGAGGCTACTCTCATAATTTAACTGGGACCTCAGGACTAATCTGGGACCAAGAGGGCCAGGATGTTAAACAACCTAACATGTCCCATCATCTATCAAGGAAGTATAGCTGAAATCCTATGTGAGTTTTTCTCTGTTCAGACAGGGAGTGCCTTTGCCCAAGCCAGGAAAGACCCTGAGATAACTGATGGACATTCAGGTACCCCTGGCTCCCATCCCAACAAGGCTTAACAATAAATTCCAAAATTGGTTAAAATTTGATGCCTCTGTGCTGTGGGAGATTCTCCTCTTCCCCAGCTGCTATTTATGGTGCAGAGAAAAGGACCCACATCGATGATGGATCTGCTTTTATTGGCTAAAAATGGGAGGAACAGTGAAAGATCATGGTGAGATATTGTGCAGAATTTCAGCAGGACACTTTAAAAACGCATATTAGAGAAAATGAATTTTTCACTGGCTAAAACATATCCATTTACAGTCGGGGCATCCGTGTATTTATGAGTGTTTTTAGCCCTTAAAATAGTAACCCAAGACAGAATAACAAACAGTCTCTTAATAGCCCTAATTTATCAGACTCAGCTGTTTAAGAAAATAAATAAAAATAAACAGAATGCAAGAGAGAGAGATAAAGGCAGGAATCTGAAATACTGGAAATGGTGCTGCTCAGAAGGTCACACCATATCTGTTTTCTTAAGAGAATGTATCTTAGTGTTTAGCCCAGAAAAAGCAGAGTGGTTTTAAAAGCACCCAAAATTGTACCCCCAGGGGGTGAGGAAAGCAGTTCAATCCTTGTGATGGTTGATTTTATTTGGGCAAATATTATTTTAGTTGTTTCTAGGTAAGATTAACAGAGTTAGTGGATAATAGAGCAGATATTACTCCCTAATGTGTGTGGGCCCCTTCTGATCATTTGAAGGTTTTTCCCAGTGTGGGTGGGGCTCTTCCAAACAGTGGAAGGACTGAGTATTTAAATTAAAAAAAAAACCCGAGTAAGGGAGGAGAAATTGTTCTCTTTGCCTGACAGCCTGACAGTCTTCAAGTAGGGACACTGACCTTTTCCTGCCTTTGGATGTGAACTCAGATTGGAACTTAAACCATTGGCTTTCCTGGTTTCCAGGCCTTTGGACTCAGGCTGTACTACAACATCAGCGGTACTGGGTCTGCAGTCTGCCAGCTGTAGGTCTTAGGCTTCTCAGCCTCCAGAATCACACAAGCTGATTCCTTCAAATACATCTGTGTTTAAGAGATCTCTTTCTCTCCTGACCTCCATCTCTCTCTCCAGTTAGACATGGATGTCTCCATTAAGTAGATAGATAGTTTGTAGTGGTTGTTTTTCTGGCCAACCCAGACTAATACAGACTTTGATACTGAGCTGTTCTAGAAAAGTAGGATTTTAAGGACAAGTTTTCTGAATTGGTTCTAAGGTTTCTAGAATTGTCTCTCTATCCTAATGACAGAGTTCAAGATGCTAATGATCTTTGCAGTCATCAAGAGCTCTGCTAGTCCATGGGGCCATCTAGCAATAGAGATACACAGAATCCCTCTGCTGACACAGCCCTGACACCCCTCCTCCTTTTTTCTGAGTTCAGAGGTTTGATTTTACTTCTCTGAATGTACTCATTTAATGACTTTGAATCCCAGACTCCTAATCACTTTCTTCATTCTCTTGTCTCTTTGCTTGTCTGATGTTTGCTATGACCTGCAGCTGATATATATCTGCAGAGCTTCTTTGATGGTTGCCTCCCTCTGGGACACACAGATGCCACACAGCAGAAAGAACACAGAACTTGAACACACAGATCTGGGTTCAAATCTCATTTCTGACACTTTTTGCTATGTGACTTACGGCAAGTTACTGGACCTCCCCGAGTCTTGGTTTACCACTTCATGTGGCTACCAATTCTACTTATATAACTTCTGTTAATCATTAGATCTTTTCTTTTTTTTTTTCTTTCTCTAATACCAGGGATTGAACTCAGCAGCACTTAAAAATGGAGCCACATCCCCAGCCCAATTTTTTATTATTTATTTTGAGACAAGGTCTCACTAAGTTGCTTAGGGCCTTGCTAAGTTGCTGAGGATGAGAGCTTTGAACTTGGGATCCTCCTGCCTTAGACTCCCAAGTCATTGGGATTAGATGTGTGCACCACAGCATCTGACTAGAAATTTCTTCTTAACACTGGGCTGATATCCCCATTTCTATACACTGTTCTGTCAATTAAAAATGCAGCTCACAGCGCTCCCCTTATTATAATTTCAACCTAGGGACAAACATTATTTTCAACCTAAGTATTATTTAATATAGAAATGTTTCTAAGAAATCAATATGAAAAACATAGCCCAATTAAAATAATAACAGCAACAACAACAACAATAATAATCAAAGGACATATGTAAGAAATTGACAAGAAAACAAATAAAAAAATCACCAACCAAAAAAAAATTCTTAAAAGAAAAATCACCCAAACTGATAATCCCACAAATGGAAATTTTAAAATTGCATGTGAAATTTAAAAAGGTCAAAGATAGTAGCTCATGGGGCTTCGAACTTAATACAAATTTCTAGAGAACAATTTAGACTACCTATCAAAATTCTCAAATGGGTAGAAAGCATTTGACTCTAGAAATTTATCTCAAGAACAACGTGTTTTATAGTACGCACAGATTTGTGTATTATGATGCTTATCATGTTATTGAAATTACAGAAAATGTGAACATACCCTAAATGTCCAACAGTAAAAGATCAGTGATGTAAAAAATAAAAAGATAAATTGCAGTTCCTTGCAGATGCTTAAATTACACTTTGGAGATAATATACCAACAGGTAATGTGCAGAAAACAGTTGCTAGAAACAAGTACACAGTGGCTGTCTCTGGATTATGGGGCTATGGGTGATCGTCCTCTTTTCACCAAGTAGTTCTGTGCTTTGAAATTTCCAATTGGAAGGAAGAAAGAAGAGGAGGAAAGGAAGAAAAGAGGCTGACCTGCAAGGCTAAGCTTTGTTCCCTCCATGCTTTCTGGCAGATGCGAATCCAGATGTTGTAAGTAGCCAGGAAAGAGGAGGAGGTTGGATGCCGGCTCACTCGTGGACACACTGTATGGGTTTTGCACTGTCCTTAACCTCTCTTCTCCTCAGTGCTCCTCCTTGCCAGCTGAGGATAAAGACTACCTTAGCACCGGGTTGCCGTGACAATCAGGAGGGCTGCTGAGTGTGAGGCGCTCCTAACCTGCGGAGTGAAGTGTGTAATTACTGCCTTCGTTAGCGCGTGCATTCTCTCTTGCTCCATTATCCTTTCCTGGAGAGCTGCTTGTCAGGCATGAAGTGCACTCTGTCTTTCTACACACACAAAGTGAAGTGCATGTGTTTGCCCAGACCTATTTCAACAGACCTGGCATCCCAGGAAAACCCAAGTGGACACCGAAGACCCCTATGGTCACATGGTGGAAGCGTGCATGGTCCTGAGAGAACCAATTTGGCAATGGACAGCCCAGGCTAGAGGCCAACTCTGCGAACTCAAACAACCCATTCCACCTGCCCGAGTCCCTTCCGCTCATCTGCGAAATGGAGATAGCAATTCTAGTCCTGATTCTCTCACAGGATCGTGTAGGAGAGCCCATCTGTACCTCGTGTGTGATTCTGGTTGAGTAGCAACCCAGACCAACAACACAGAATCAAGAGAGCTAGGTAACGCTGGCCAAGCTGGAGAAAATGCAGCCCCTTCAGCCTTCAGGTCCTATTGGAATTAACAAGAAACACGTGAAATATAGATTATCTCAGCTAATTTTCTCATAATCACTGGATTTTAAATAATAATAAATAATTATTTATTTATTTTATGGAATATCTAGCTGATGATCCTTGGCAAGACCTGGTAAATGTGCACCTGAGTCAGAACTGACTACCTAAGCAGGGCAGTTGGTCCTAACCTCGCTTTCCTGCTGCCTACTTCTCCTGAGATACAGCAGCTCATTCTCTAGAAAGCATTGTTGCACTCAGCAATGTCTTACTCTCTCATTACCTTGGGATTCATGATTCATTTTGAATTAGTCGGTCCATTGCTTCTTTCTTTCCTCCATTCACCAATCCACCCATCCGTTTATTTATTCCGATTTAACAGATGGGAAAACTGAGGATCGAGAAGAAGAACTATCTTGCCTCCAATTAGTTAGAGCTTAGACTCAAACCTAGATATAGCTTGTTCCAAAGTCTGATGTCTTTTCATCACAACCTCCTCCTTCCCCACCACTATCGCCAGGACCCAGAGCCCCAAGTGCTGGAAGTCAAACTAGAAATAGAAATGCAGGATGAAGCCACGAGAAGACAAAGGCATATAATAGGCTCTGTGGGCCCTGGAGAAGTAGGGAGGACTCTGGTGAAGAGAGAAGAGGTTTGAGTCTCCCAGTCCTGAATTAGAGCTGGACTTGGGAAGTGATGGCCATCCTTCCAGACCATGGACTTGGGAGTCAACAGAGCGTAAGTTTGGATCTAGGATCCAAAATTTCCTAGGTCCATGCCTTCACCCAGCCCCAGTTGCTTGTCAATAAATCCTGATGATAATACTTGTTCCATCAGAAAGCTATGAGCATTGAGCAAGTCATTGTATGCAAAGGTCTTAAAGATGCTCCCGGCCAAAAGTTCAGCAATGGTACCTCAACTCTTTCCTCCCGAAGCTGATGTGGACTGCATCAAAAGATGTGGAAGAGTACAATCATGATCTTTGTGGAAAGAACCAAGACTGAGAAATTTTACTACTGATATCAATACTAATGATAGCAGCAGCATTAGCTACCTGGCCACGGACCTCACGTGTTTGCTGGTGCCCTCCTTCCTCCAAGCTGGCTTCTATTTGACAACCAATGGCACATAAGCAGACTTCCCAAGGCAGCCCTGAAAGTTCCTTTGTAGTTTTTTTCTTTTTTTGTTCATTAAAGAAAACACTAAAGTATTCCTTGTTAAAGGTTGTCGTGTGCTACAAAGGGCACTGGATACATGGATTGTATTTTAGTTGAGGACAGGGAGCAGAATAGCTTGACTAATTACATTACTAATTACTCGAAGCATCTTCCACTTGACAATCTTGTTTTGCCACAGTAACATGAAACATCTCAATTACTTGGGAAATATAAAGGAAAGACCCCTTCCCCATCCTTCTGTTTTCAGTTATTCAGGTTGGATTTTAAGACTTTCTTTCAAATCAGAAATCATTTACAAGAAATGAGACCACACGCCTCTCTCTATCTTAAGCCATGACAGGCCGTGTAATGCCTAGTAGCTTTCCCTCTAAAGGCACGATTTTGATAAATAAATGACTTTTACCCACCCATTCTATTTACTCAGTTAAGGTTCAACTCCCAGAGCAATGCAACCTCCCGCAGGCTCTCTAAGAATGTTCCAGAAGGATCAGAAATGTGAAGGCAAATAACAGTTCTTCCTTGTGGTCAGGGCTTGAACACAACACATTGGGAGTGGACATCAGTTCTGAGATGCCTACCATTGATCAGGTTGATGGACTCCAGACCGATGTGGAAGTAGAGGCTAGCAAAAACCAGTAGAGAGATACAAGATGAACACACAGGATCTCACACCAAGCAATTGAAAAGCTGATGGTGATATAGTCCCAACTTTCTTTCCTGCATCTTCTCGGAAGCAGTTTCGCAGATGAAATAATCTGTGGGATGTTCAGTTTGAAACTCAGTGGATGATCCATACGGAAATCTCATCAGCATTACCTAGGGTTTGAGAGAACTCTAAATCTCAAGTCTCTCCCCACACCTACTGCAGTTTAGAAAGATCCCACAGGTAATTTATGCACACAGGCAAGTTCCAGGAGCTCAGGAATAGCCGACATTCCTGACACACTTCCTTTGCCCCTTTCTCACATGAGTCTGAGTTACCAGCAACCGCTGGGAGCCTCACTTGCTGCTCCAAAATACTCACCAAAATCTTCCTCATCTTAACTGTCACCAAAGAGGCCCAGTTTCTTCCTTTCATACATCTCTAGAGAGACTGACAGACCAAGTTGCTGGCAGGGACAGCAAACGCACATCATCTCTGATTGGTCTGGCCTGCCTGGTGCAATGATAGGTGCAGCTTCAAGCACCAGTAGAAAGGAGCTCCGTGATCAGTTAGTGAAATACGCTGCAGGCGCAGGCTGGGGATGTCTTGTGCCCACTTATATCTCAATGAGTTTACACTTTAAAAGAGAACTTGGTGGCAGCGAGGTCTGAATGAGTCTGGGAATCAACTGACCTCAGTTTTCCATCTTTAAGATGAAGATGTTGAACTTGGACCACAAAAGACCCATTCTACTTGAATATTCCTGAGCCACACCAAATTATGATCACACGTGTACATAGTCTTGTCACACATGTTCACAGTCCCAAGAGAGCAGATTTCATTCCTGGGTCCTAATGGCCCCAGTTTCCCTTAACCGGAGCCCTCCTCTCAGTAGTCCGGTGGTGCTTGTCAGGAAGAAGAGAGGTAGAGAAATGTGGGGAGGAGCAGCTGCCAAGCACGTTGGCCTGGAGCAGGGCCCAGCCCTCCACCTCCGCAAGGCATCTGTTTCCAATGCAGCTAAGGAAATTCCTGACCCCGCCTGCTCCTTTCTCTCACTGGTGCCCTGTTCTTGCCTCCATATTGGCCTGTTCCCTCCATGGACTCCAAGCCAAGCCAAAAATCCCCATGAGTCCTCAGGGGCCAGGAAGCAGAACAGGGCCTGGTACCCCGACCCCCCTGGTGGTGGCCAGATGCCAGCTTTTATTCTCCAAGGCCCTGTTAAGGTACCTGAGCAGAAAATCCACCCTTATAGCTTGTTCCAAGTTGGTCAGAGGTGAGCCAGGTCTTAAACTACAGCGGTGGGCTGGGAGAAGGGTCCTGAACTGGCCTGGATGGCAGTATGGTGGCTGTTCTAGAGACACCTGCCCACATGTATCCAGACAAGATATGTTCTTGCCATGACAAAAGGGCCAAATGCACTGAGAAAGCCATCACTGAAAGGCAGTGGATCTCGACCGGGGGGACTTCTTGTCAATCTGGGGACATTTAGACATTTGTGGTTGTTAGAGGTGTAGAGTAGGGTGGATAAAAGCCAGGAAAGCTGAAAAGCACCTACAAAGTACAGGAAGCCCCTCACAACAAAGAAATATCCAGCCCAAAATGCCAATAGGCTGGAAAACTCTGCAGTAGAGTTTTGGGATTACCATGCCTGTACCACTGGTTTATGGATCAGAAAATGTCAAGTCCAGAGAGGAATAGAAACTTGCTCCAAGTTGCAGAGTAAGCTACAGTAGAACTAGACAAGGTAATGTGACCTCACCATCCACCCAGGGGTATTCTCAGAGACGGTGAAAAGAAAAAAATAAATAAATAAAACTGGCCCTGAGGATCTTCGGTAAGAAGCTGAAGAGACAGGAGGGAACATGGGAATGATGAATTTTAAGCTGCTCTCACCACACTGCCTAGTAAAATGTCTCAGTGATGCTCCTGAGCTCATTGAGAGTAGCAGGCCTCTCTCCTTCAGGGTAACAAAACAGAGGGTGGAAAAGAGAGGGAAGCATGGAGAGAGGGAGCTGAGGAGGTCTCCCACCTGTGCTTACGCTTTGACTCAAATAGCACTTAAAGTTTTTTGAGTAATTTGTAAAGGAGCAACCCAAATGTTTCCTCTAGGAAGTTAATACTGGGACACTGTTGTGAAATATATTATTACGTCACTGCTAATCTTAGGGAGAAAGTATAATATTATTCTGTGCCTCTAATCTAGAACCCGCATCATGAATCACACAAGTAGAGAAATGACTAATGTTCATGATCCCAATTGAGGAAAGTAGAACTGCAGTCTAAAGGTTGGATCAGAGAAACTTCCTGTGGCCTTGCTTCAAATTATTCTCATGATCTACCAGTTGCGACAGCTTTACCTTCCAAAGCAGATGAACAAGTTGGAAGTACTGTCATGAGCTTCTATCCCATGTTCTCCATGTGGTCAAGTCTGTCCAACACAACCAACCACCCCATGCCATCCAAGGAGATTTTTAAGCACAATCACTCTCGCCCTGGTCTACACAGATGCACTTAAAATGTCCATTTGTAAATAGTTCCAAATGACGACAAGGTGAGGGCTCTTTCAAGGAACTTCTGAAGTATGTACTCTTGAAATATCTCATCTGGCTCTTCCAACCAGTCAACGAGCCCTTATCACTTACAGTCCCACAGTACATCCAGAAGTCAGACCCACTTTTCAATATTAATATGCATTTTGATTTTTAAAGCAATCCACCCACTTTGCAGAATCCATGCACAAAAAATGTAAAAATCATCAGAAAGAGCCCAGCCAAGAAATGATCAGTGTCAATCAAGTAGCAGTGTATATTCTTCTATATTTTTTCAATGTACTTGTGTACATGCATCTATAGCCAACAGTACAGCACACAGATGATACATATATTTCCAGTCCAGTCTCATTGCCTACAGATCTTCACACCTGCTGTCTTTCAAACTGTGTATCACCAGTTTATTTCTCTTCCATTGTCCACTTGTATATCATTGCTGCTTGACATTCCATCACAATGATCTACCATAATTTACATTTATAATTAGATGATATTTTCTCCTTTTGCTACTACAAATAACACTATAATTAACACCTTTAAAGTACACCTTTGAGTGTATCTGTAGCTGCCAAAGGCTAATTCCATAGAGAGACACATATACCATTCTTAAGACTTTTGAGATATGTCTTTGAATTGACCGGTTGATTTTTGAAAATACTGGGAACCTCTGTCTCAGACATATAATTATATAAACAGAAACTTGCAAATCTAAGTGAAATAATTCTTTTTTGCCAAAAATTTGGGAAGTTTATGTCTACTTCCAATCCTGAATCCTTACAACTTACTCATTGATGTCTCTACCTGCAATTCTGTAAATGACCACTAATGGCCACTCTTTGGCATTGGAGGATGAAGACAAGATTCTGGAGTCACAGTTACCCACTATTGTAAATCCAGCAATATGAGAATTTCACCATTATGATTAATAAGTGTTCCAAATTTTGCTCTTCCTATCAGAGTTAAGCTCCTCAAGGGAAGGAGCTACATATCTTTACTATCAGAAAACCTAAAAAAAATCAAAAGATCTGCCACCCACTACACTTTTAATTAATGGCTTGATAAATTACCATCAACATCTAAAAATAAGTTTCAATAGAAGTTACATAGCTAGGTACTGCTAAGACCCTAGAAAGATTTTGTTGAATCAAACAGAAGACACCATCTTCAGCACATACCCTACCCAGAGTCAGCCTAGGAAGTGTATTCTGACCTATCTCCCAGAGGGAGGAATATATTTAAATAATGATATTTCTAGAAAGATTCTAAAAGGAGAATGATAACTGGAAACAAAGAAAAATCAGAAAATAGAAAGAGATGATTAGCGGTGTCTAAGGGTACCCCCCAAAAAAAAAGGTATTTATTTCCTGGTTTTCCAGTACCTATTTCTGGGAACAGACTAGGCTGAAAATGAAAATAAAGTGTGCATTGTTCCAAGTCTTAGGAAACAGACAATGAGAGGCACGTTGATTCATTTCAAAAGCAGAGGGTGTGCTCGCTTCGGCAGCACATATACTAAAATTGGAATGATACAGATTAGCATGGCCCCTGCACAAAGATGACATGCAAATTCATGAAGCCTTCCATATTTTTCTGACATCTAATCCCATCATTATGTAAAACTATAATGCACTAATAATATATATAATAAAAAATAAAATACAAAATAAAAAAACAGAGGGTCTGACTTTGAACTGATTCATGGTGAACAAATCAACCTTCCCTGAAATATCTGGCTAAGGCTTCTGTCTACACTGAGTGCCAAGGACATTTAATGTGTGATATTTGAGTTGCTGGGTGCAAAGCTCAGATGGGGCCTGCAAATCCATCTGTACTACTCTCATAGATTTGTAAAAGGAAACAAGTTTGTTAGCATCTACGCAGGCTTTAACATCATGGATCAGGATAGGGAGAGCAAGAGCTTGCCGAGTTGTTGGGATGGATCCCATAGGCTCTCAGAATAGTGAGAAGGTGGTGAATTTTGAGTTGAATGTCCACTAAGATCATATACTTTAAGGAGGAGAAAGTGAGTCTCATGTAAGGAAAGTGACTCACCCAAGATTACACAGCCAGTTAGAAACCAAGCCAAAACAAACAAGAGAATGAAGACATGAAAGACAAAGTCTTTTTTTTTTTTTTAAGACAGAGGGACAGTGAGAGAGCCAGAGAAAGAGAGAGACAACTTTGTTTAGTTTTTCACATGGCCTTCGTTGCTCCAACATTCAGTTGTGGAAATGGTGCTGGGGTTTGAACCCAGGTCCTCGTGCTTGCCAGGCAAGCGCCGAAACCACTGAGCCACCGCTCCAGCCCCAAGACTAAGTCTTTTGACTTGCAACTTCACGCTCTTCCCTCTTCTCAGTTCTGAATTTGACTTTTGTCTCCTCGTGTGTCTCATTTCATGAGAGCTTGGAAGTTGGTGATAAATTCAAGCCTTCCTGCGCGACCACACATCATTCTCCGTAGCCTGAGTGACAGAAATTAGTGATTGAAGCCTAGTGGCCAGTAGTTCAAATGGTGTCACTTTAGAATAGCAAAGAGTACAAGGAAAAGAGACAAAGAATTATAACTTAAGGTCTAATTTTGATAAAGGACATCTCCAAACCCCTTCCTCACCCCTGCAGCAACTCCCTTTATGAAGCCTTCACATCTGTTCCGTGTACAGCACTGAGGGTCTGCTCTCTCAGGCAGAGTCCAAGTAGAGGAATAGAAATCACCCAAGAACTTGAATATGATGAACTGGATGCAGAAATTTGTTTACAGCAGTGTTGAAAGAGCTCAAAATCCAAATCAGCGAGATAATGTAGAAATTCCTAGCATCAGGAAGCGGCAACCTCCCTTTGATTTCAGGGTCAAAGGGATGAGGTGGCATCGCTAAAGCCCAGGATCTGGAACCATCTGGCAGAGCCAAAACCACAGCAGATCTATTTTGCAAAAAAAAAAAAAAAGGAAAAGAAGGAAGGGAAGGAGGGAGGGAGAGAGAATTTTGACTTTTCCCTGAAGCTTGGGAGCAAAGATCAGAGAAAAAACAAGGAATGCTTCCAAGTGCCAACAGTTCAAGCCCTATTCCTGGACTGTTCTACAGCTTCCTGGCACCATCTCACACAAGGCTTCAGTTGTCATCCCTGCTTAAATTCTTCAGTGATTCTTTTTTTTTTTTTTAAAGAGAGAGCGACAGTGAGAGAGACAGAGAAAGAGAGAAACAACTTTATTTAGTTTTTTCACATGGCCTTAGTTGCTCCAACACTCAGTTGTGTATGTGGTGCTGGGGTTTGAACCCGGGTCCTCGTGCTTGCCAGGCAAGCGCCGAAACCACTGAGCCACCGCTCCAGCCCCTCTTCAGTGATTCTTATTTCATGTTGGGGAAAGGACCTTCACCTCCAGCACAGCACACAAAGTTTATCTCTGACTGCATGAATTTAAGTCAGATTAAAGCAGCTAATGCAACTTTCACTCTGGAAAGGTCACTGCAGTTGGAAGAGAGTAGACAGCACATAAGGTAAGGGGCTGAAAGAAGGTTGGATCTGGACCTCCAGCACCAGGTTTACCCCGTTTTGAGGACCATCAGTGAGAGAAATGTGTAAGTAGTCTTAGGAAGAGAAAGTTCTTTCTTCACATCTCCCATGTGAACATATCAAATGCCTCCCACATGCCAGGCAGGTGACAGAGACAGTGTGAGAAGCAGACTAAAGGACCAGCCCTTGAACAACATACTCAGGACCTGGGCTTCACCCAGGGGTAGACGAGGTTAGCCCCTCTATCATTGTGAAGAATGAATGGCTGTGGGGAGGAAGAGGAAGAAGGTCCTTACTGCCGCCACTGCTGTCCCCCACCCTCCCATCCCAATGGGACATGGCTTGGCCAGCTCCAGCTCAGGTACTGCCCGTACCACCTGCACCAATAGCTGCATCTTATGCTTTTCAGAGGCAGAAAAGTCAATAAACTCATTTTCTCACAGAAAGAGAATGTCCTCAGGAAGACCCTGGGGGATTTGGCTGCAAAGTTGGATTTCTGTTGAAGGATCCTGAGCAGGCAAAGAATATAGAAAGAGCTGACATCTGCTTACTGAGAACTTCAGTTACACTGGGACTTTTAGAGGCATAATCTCATTTAATGCTTGTGACAGCTTTGTGAGATGGGGACATAGTAAGGACATGAGTAAGAAGTGGCAGGGACCAGAGAGGTTTCCTTTTGTTCAACTTATAATTTCCAAGTCACTCTGGGTGCTAGGATCTGGGACCCACTGTGACGCAGCATGAACTTCACATCAGCCCTTTTCCTGGATGTTTAGGTCCCGTGCTGGAGGCGGGCAGCCTGACAAGCCCTTCAAGTCCTCTTCCAGTGCAGGAGCCTCGATTCACAGTTCTGCCTGGTCACCTGTGCAAACAAGGAGCTCTCACCTCTCAGAGAATCTACCAAACATCCTTAAGTATACAATAAAGATGTAGTTTGCATTTTCATTATGTTTTCAAAATCTGGATGCAAATTGCAATTGTTGCAAACATTCAACGTAGTTAATATTTCTTCCCCAAAAGAAACAAACGAGACAAAATAAAACAGGGAAAAAAAAACCAGTGTTATTCAATCAATAGTGTGGATCGATCCAGTCTTAAATCTGAGTAAGTATGGAAATTGTTTATAATCGAGACATTAATACCTCCCATTTGGGAGGCACTACGTAGACTGTTTCGGGGGAGGTAAGGGGGAATAAAATTTGCATCCCCTGTCTCTGATCATGCACTGAAGCAGAATTATCGCCGTCGCCACATGCTCAGTGTCCCATGTGAGTCAATTAATGTTCCTACAAACAACAAACAGAAAAAGAAAATTTTCTCCTTGTCTTCACTTCACATAAATCCACAGCAAGACTTTTACATCCAGAAAGGAGGGAAAGCGCTGCTCAGTCCAAACTCGAATCTCTGACCCACAACTCGGTCAAGAGGGAAAGACAGGCACTTGAGGGAAAGAAACAATAAGGACCATTACAAATACATTTTTTCTTTTGTTAAGCCACAGTCATGCCCCAAAACATTCCAACTTCTTTTTTTGTTGAACCAAAACTCAATCCCATGAAACCTACACAAATTCCCCAAACCTCCCAGGGCCTGAAGATTGAAAACAACATTAGGCTTTCGTTTTTTTCTAAAGGGTGCGTTCCAATTCCCCTCTAAATCAAGAGCATCAGAAGAAATTTACATGAGATGCATCTTGCATATGTTTACGAGAGGTGACCTGAGAGGCTGGGTGCATGTGTGGAGATGAGGTGGCTTTGGAAACACCTTGGTTTCCTCAGAGGTGGGGACACTTGGGCCAGGGATCAAGAATATCTGAGAAGGGCAGGTCTGTGGCCTTGCCTTTGTCCCAAATAAGTCCAGGGAAAATGGGAACGGAAAACAAAACAAAACAATAAAAACCTTCCCAGCTCCAGGGATCTATCTCCAGGGGATGTTTATTTGGATGTGATTTCAGGCCTGATTTTTAAGAATGAGGAGATGCCAATGTTTGTAAAAGCTCCTAAACCAGCGTGATCCCTGGCCCTTAGGAGATTGTGTTTTATTTATAGAGTATTTCATACAGCCTGCTACGGAGTCAAAAAAGTGACTGAGAACCTTCATATAGAAGGCAGCACAGTGCATAATACTATGAAACAGGGATGGTGAAGGAGAGGAGGAAAGTTTCAATCATAATCAAACAAATTTAATTCAGCTTATTTAGGCATGGGGAAGATGATTCTGAACACAAGACATTGTTATCAAGGAACACACAGTTTGGAGAAGGAAACTACTTTGTAAAGTGCCATTCAGTAGACCAAGGGAACCAGAGGTTGGAGGAGTCACTACTCCCTACTATAATCTTTAAGTCTCTCTGAGGAGGTGACCTGAGTTGAGCATAGAAAAAGTTCATCCTCTTGATCTGGTTTCCAGACTAGCATTTCAGTTATCTATGGCTACATTACAAACCAGTATGAAATTTAATGGCATAAAATAAAAGTAAACATTTATTATCTCATATCATTTTGTTCTGGTCCGGGGACTCTCAGAAGTTACATTCTAGTTTGCACCTAGGCTACAGTTCTGTAAGACTTACCTGGGGCTGGAAAATCTGTTGCTAAGGCAACCAACTACCTGGCTGGCAAGCTGCTACCGTGTGCTAGGTGGTCGCCTTGATTCCCCCATGTGGACCTTTCCATGGGGCTGCTGCAGTCCCTCCCAACACGATGCCTGGCCTCCCAACTACTAGCGATCAGAGAAAGCTAAGTAGAAAATGCAGTGTCCTTTGTAACTTGGTGTCTTCAGAAGCCATTGTCAAATTCACAATATCCACGGATGCACCCTATTCAACAGGGGAGGGACTGGAACAAGGGTAGATGACCAAGAGGTAAGAATTGCTGGGAACCACCTTGGATGCTGGCTACCACAGAGATGATGGCAGATAAGACTCTCATTACTATTAAATGTATCCTTTAATGAATAGGGGTAGGAGTAACAGGGGCAACGTAGTTCAGTGGTTAGTGAATTTTAGAATTGCATAAGCATTGGTTCTAATCTTAATTCTGGCATTTACTGGCTCTCTGGCTTCTCTGCACATTGGTTGATGGTGTGAACTAGAAAAGCCACAGTGGATGGAGTGATGGAAACCATATGTTGAAATGGACCACCTACACCAGCTGTCCTAGATCAAATAACCATGGACAAATATATGAGAAAGAAGTAAACGTCTACTGTTCTTAAGTCTTTGATTTTTTTTTTTTGGTTTGTTCATTTGTTTTTGTTTTTGTGGTATTGGGGATAGAATCCAGGGGTACTGCATCCCTGAGCTACAATCTCTGCTTTCTTTTTCTTTTATTTTCATTTAAATTTTGATTTAAGAAGCATCTTGCTGAGCTGTCCTTGATCTTTCGATCCTCCTGCCTCAGTTTCCCAAGTCACTGGGAGCATAGGTGATCGCCACCATGCCTCACATAATTCATTGGGTATTAGATTCTCTTTGTTATAAAACCTGTACCCTCATGGTCAGTTGATACAAAGAGTTTAACCACTGCATCTAATTTTTCACATATGTAGAGATAGAAATACCAGCCTTGCAGGGTTCTTGTGAAGAAAAATGAAATAATGCATGAAAGTGTTTATCCAGTGTCTGGCCCAGAGTTCACACACTTGTCATTGTCACTGTTGTCCTGCTTTGAATTTATGATCAGTGTCAACACACTGGATGAAACAGAAATATTCACTGAATTTGGCAAACGTGTCCATCCACCAACAGTGTTGCCCCAGGGAATTTAAAACAATTTCCTTTGGAGACCCCTTTAAAGGGAACTTTGGGAATTTAAATAAACACTGTAGTGGCTTCAGAGGAAGATTCTTCACTAGACTGCTTTGGGGCAATATCTGCCACGGATAGCTTGTGCTTTCTAATCCTTGGTTTCCAATTCTAGCAAATAAAAGGAGGAGGAAGAAGAAGAAAATTGAAGAAGGAAGAGCAAGAGAGAGAGAGAAGAAAGAAAAGAGTCAAGATCAATGTTTATCAATTCCCAAAGATTCCAGACAGCAACCACAATAATTCTGCTATTTCCTGCATTGCATATTTGGCTTGCATAACATTTTGCTGAGGAAAGTATTTTATTGCCTCTAGCAAGTTTGCAAACCACGAGATGAGCAAGATGATCTATAAGGCACTGTCTGGCTCCATGAATCTCTCCTAACCCAGTGCACACACTTCACCTCCAGCAATAACTCCTGCGTCAAACAGCCCCCTACTCCTTCAGGTCTCAGTGGCCTGCTTGTTTGTCCCAAAGGAATTCACAAAGACAGTGGGCACTTGACAAGAGTCCTGGAGAACTTGCTGAGCCGTGCTGACTCTGTGCACCGCAGCTGGCCTGCACCATCCACCTAGCGAACAAGTGAGGCAGGGTAGCAACCTATAGCCCGTGCACGTAAGTGGGCGATGAGTCCTCCTCTCAATGCAATTTAAGCAAAAGAAATCTAAATGAAGAAATGAGCTAGAAACCTGACACGTCTTCTCTTTCCAATGCCCTGGACCTGAAGTGGCTGAAATAATCGAAACTGTCATTTTATTTTCTCCTCTCTTAAAATGTCTAACTTTATTTTGATTTTACTACTGAAGTTTCTCTGGTCAGCTCATGAAACAGTTTATCAAAATTAACCACAGAATTAATTTGTATGCATTGGCACAAAGAATGGTCTGGAAAGATGGGCTACCTCCAAAAGCAGAAGAAAGAGAAAAAAGAAAGAAAGAAAGAAAAACTCCCATCTACCATAGGAATCCAGTAGGTGGAATAGTGACATTGACAGGTGTCTGAAACACCACACCCAGCCCCGTTGAATTCTTGGCTCCCTTCCCAGTGGTTAGTGTTACACCCACAGCCTCAAACAATTGCCATTTCTCCTCAACAGAGATTTTCCTTGGAGGATCAGATCTGATGGCAACACTTCTGCGTCCTCTTAATCTTCCTCTTCAGGGAGAATTTGATTTATGAATGAATACCTAGGACAGCATTGGCTACACAGGAAGTCCCAGAGGGCAAGATGGCAAAAAGAAAGATGGTAGAAAAAATTCCCTGCTTACTTCTGCAATAAATCGTGAGAAACTTCGGGGCTCTAAGTCCAACTTCCAACTCATGAAGCAATAGACACATAGACCCCAGGCCTGGTGATAAACAGGTTTCCATTTGCTTCCAACATGCAGAACCCTCCCCAGACACGGGGGCAGCTGCTTCCTGGATCCTGTTCTTTTGCCACCATGTTTGGAAATGCATCTTAAGAAAGCACATGCCTCTTGAGTTCACCCCCGTGATTAACATTTTGTAAGAAAAAAAGAAAGGGAAAAAAATAAACTCAGGGCTGAATTTTCTTCTTTTGCCTCTGCCCAACTCGACTGCAGTTGGTTTTCATTTATTTCAATGTGTACTTTGGAATCAGAGCCTTCTGTGTTCCCAGTTAACTCCTACCACCTGGGGTATGTTATTTTGAGGGGGCTGGGACACTGGCTCTTCTCCCACTCCCACTCTTTCTCCACATTGTAAAAACAGATTGCTAAAACAGTGGTCTAATGACTCAAGAGAGTTAAGGGGAGAGGGTGGAGAATGTGGGAGCCCTTCCTGCAAGAGCAAAGGGCCTAGGGGGAGGGATCACCTTTAGCCAGCAACCCCAGACCCCAGGATCAGCCAGGACAATGGTGCCCCAAGCGGTCCCCTCTATTTCATCACTTTGGGGGTGAGTCTAATGAAGAGGGATGTGTGACTTCAAAACAGCTGGAAAGTATTACAGGTCAAAAGTTTAAATCAAGTTAAGAACCATTGGAATGTGCAAGCCCTGTGGTTTCTAATCTCGGTTTCTTCCTCTCTTCTGCACAAGGCTCCATGTGGGATGAAAGGTCTTGATGAGGTCTGGTGTTTGCACAGGGGCCACGAAGACACAGTCATGGAGCCGGCACTGAAGAGGCTGACAGCGAGGATCTCTTACTTGTCAGAAAAGTGAAAAAGGGATGAACCCCAGCTGAAAATATAAAGAAACAGCACACAGAGACAGAGAATAATAATGCTGAAAAGCTCACTGGAAATTATTCAAGCCCCTTCATTAGAAGGGTGGGAAATAGTCCCAGTGAGGTTAAAGCTGGGCTTAAAGTCACACAGCACTTTCTCTGCCTTACTAGGCCTTGAGTAATCTGGCTCTGTTCAACTGGACTCCACCCACACCTGTGCCACCACCCTCCTGACACATGGACCTCCTTGTTCCATAGATTCCTAAAGTCCTTTCCCGTTTCCAAGTTCACCTTCCAAGAAGGTGTGCTTCCCCTCTGTTTGTCTATGTAGATAAAGCTCTGCTTCCTCGTGGAGGCCTCCCTGACAAACCTGTCCAGAGTGGCCTCCCCATGAGCTCACCCATGTCCTCCCTAGCCCCCAACCTCAGGTTCTGCTCCCTTAACTATTCATCATTCCTTCCCTTCACATGTGAGCCCAAATGCCCAGACTGGAACCCCCAGCGTCTTTGTCTTACTAAAGGTTGTATTCTACTGTCAAGCACATGGCGGTGGCTCAACGCCCATTTTATTAATCAATCAATCCAATAATCAATGAATTCAAAGGGAGTCTCTTACTTTCTCCTTGGTAGTTTAGTACCAGGACCTGGGGTATATTCAAGACAACCACATAGTGTTTGAACAGGGTAGCTTGTATTTCCTCCCATTGATTGCAGGTAGACTCTGGGGCCCCAGGTCAATGAGAAACATCAGAAGTGGCCCACTGCCATTTCGAGGTTTATAGGCTTTCAGAGACCGGCAGCTTCTACGCAGGCCGCTTGCACTATCTCTAGGAGCCCTAAGTCACTGTGATTTGACTCCCCTGAAAT
This sequence comes from Aplodontia rufa, assembly GCA_004027875.1. Lineage (NCBI taxonomy): Eukaryota > Metazoa > Chordata > Mammalia > Rodentia > Aplodontiidae > Aplodontia > Aplodontia rufa. The sequence goes on from PVKS010000258.1 coordinate 146,032, forward strand.
GACTGCTCTCTTAGGGAGGCCACTTCCAGACGCTCCTGTCAATAGCCCAGCATAGCTCAACCTCCCAGTTATCAACCAAAAGGCACCAAGCAATTGAATAAAAGCATTTTGGACTCCTGCCCCCAAGACAAGCCGAGACACCAGCCGAATGCCACGGAGTAAACTCAGCCACCGCCCAGCTGAGCTTAGCCTAAATTCTTGGCCCACAGAATTCTTCCATGTGTTAAAGTGGGGTTGCTTTCAGCTGCTAAATTTCAGGGTGGCTTTTTAAGCAGTGGAATATGTTACTGTGAAATGCGTGTTTGGTCTTTGTCCCTATTTCCTACACTCACTTCCTAAAATCCCCAGAGTCTCCTAAGGGCTGAGTGGCTTTTTTGCATGTTAATGAATCAACTGAAGGTAAGGGTCCTCTGGTCACCAGGAAGATCTGAGGCTTGGGACTTTCAGCCCACCTTTCTCAACCTTCAGGGAATAGAGGGGGCTGAAGATCAAGTTGACTACCCATGGCCAATCATGCATACATGATACAACTTCCATAAAAGCCCAAATCGAAGAGGTTTTGGAGTTTCCAGACAACTGCATGTGGAAGGTGGCTCTCCTGGATGGGGCACAGCAGCTTCAGAGCCTTTCCCATGCAGCCTTGTTCCGTGCATGTCTTCATCTGTATTCTTTAGAAAGTCATTTATAATAAAAATGGTAACTTTTGTCCTGAGTTCTGGGAGCCACTCCAGCAAACTAATGTAACTCAAGGATGGGGTCACAGGAGAACCAGTGTACAGCTGGTTGACCAGAAGCATTGGCCACAACCGGTGCTTGTACTCAGCATGGGAAGTGAGGGGGAGACTAGTGGGGCTGAGCCCTCAACCTGTGGGGTCTGACACTGCCTCCAGGTAGTCAGTATCAAAATGGAACTGAGTTAAAGGGCACCCAGCTGGTGTCTGCTGCAGAATCCACTGGAGGTTTGCCTGCTGGGGAGAAATCCCTATGTAGAGTGGTGACCAGACCTCTCAGAAGTGTTGATGGTTAAGTGAGAGAACAGGAAAATAGCAGTTTTTCCTCTACATGGGACTCTATGGTCCAATGATTTGGGTTCAAATGATAATTCTACCACTCCTTAGCTGCCTGAGTGACCTTCTGTTTGTCACTTTATTTTCCTTAAGCATCAACAGCTGGATCATTTGAAAAAGGGATCTGTACCCCAAGAGTGATGAGGAGATTAAATGAAACCTATGTCAAAGAATTGTTATGGTTTAGATATTAGGTGTACCCCAGAAGCTCATGTGTGAGACAGTGTGAGAAGGATTAGAGGTACAACGACTGGGCAATGTGAGTCTTGACCTGATCAGTGTGTTAATTCCCTGGCAGGAATTAACTGAGTGGTGACCGCAGGCAGGTAGAGTGTGTGGCTGGAGGAGGTAGGTCCCTGGGGATTTGCATTCGGGGGGAGGGGGGTTTATATCTTGTCCTTGTTGAGCAGAGCTTTCTCTTTCTGCTTCCTGGTGCCATGTCCCCGGCTGCTTTCCTCTTCCACACACTTCCACCATGATATTCTTCCACTTCTCAGCCCCTGAGGAATGGAGTCAGCCATCTACATTCCGAGACCTCTGAAACCATGAGCCCCTGAATAATATTTCATCCTCTAATTGTTCTTGTAAGGTCTTTTGGTCACAGCAGTGAAAAATCAGACTAAAATAAGAATTTAGTCCAGTGCCTGACTAGTGTGAAACCATAGGAAAGTCTACCCACGGTGGAATCACTCTGACCACAGAGAGGATTCCAAGATGGAAACTTGAGGCCAACCCGCAGCTTTCACTTCCACGAATTCAAGCTGCAACGACGTGAGGTAGCTGTAACCCTACATTGCCTGACACCTCCTGGTCTGTACCAGGACGCTGTTATTGATCCATCAGCTGCAGGCTCAGATTTTTAACACTTGCCGGAATCAATCACAATTCTTTCAAAACAGCTCACACCTTTGTAAACCCCAGGCATCTTTTCCCTCTTCAAAATGCTCTTTCTGTTTTTCCTGAATCTATGTCTCCTGAATTGCAATCCCTAAGACTCCAAATAAAGTTCTTTTGTACTTTACAGATCGATATTGATTATTGATCAACATTGATTATACCAAAGGATCAACAGCCCTTAGTTATTATTGCTTTTACTCTCTTTAATGAACCCTCACAACTAAGCAGAGCACTTTTTTTCACAGGAGTCAGGAAGAAAAGGATTCCAGGGTCTCAGCCTGTATCACTCACTGCCATTAATTCATCCATTACCCCTCTGCCATTCGGGAAAATCCCTAACTTATTGTGATTTGGAAAAACTCTAGTTCCTGCTTATAATTGGGAGCACTATCTCCCACCCCTCTTCCTCTCCAATTCTACTCTCAGCCCTATATACACACCCACAATTGTACATACTCCCCCCAAAAAATGACAGAAAGGAAATGGACAGATATTCCCACCAGGAATATTTCTGGATAGAGAGATTACAAGCACATTCAGTTCCTTCCTTGAGACTAAATTTTGTATTTTCTAAACTTCTAGAGCACACACATTATTTTCATAAAATGTAGTAAATATTGCAAAACACAGGAAATTGAGAATTTCTTCTCCTGGAGAACTAATACAGTATTTTGCCTTCCTCATTGGGATCACCCGTCTTTCTCTTGTATTGTTGAATGAATGAACAAATGAGCTAAAAGTAAAGCAAAGTTCATTGTGTATGTGTAGCATGGGAAGCCTCATTTTACACACGCATTTCATACACTCACTTATATATTTGTAAAAATACAGCTTGAAAGTTCTGCTTTTATTTCTATGTTTAGTTTTCTGTTGTTGTTTTTAAAGACACTTGTGCTGAAGTGTTCTCTTTTTTTAATGAAGAAAACCTTCTGTGAAGTGAATAATCATTCCGTGATTTATTTTTTTAAGGCCAAAATGCTGGTGGTTCTTAAAATGAGTTTCTCCTTCTGCGGCCGTGCTTATAAACTAATGACAAGCTCTTAAACATTCATTTAGCAAAGAGAGTTCCAGGACAGTGTGCTATATTCTACTTAGAGCTGAGTTTAACAGAATCTATATAAATTGCTTACTCCAAAAGGGGGTGAGGTCCCAGGGAGCGCCGAAGTACCAAGTGCAGATTTGTAATCACAAACGTTTCTTCTCTTGGGGCTGCACCGGGGCTGACTCCCTGGGCTCTGGCCAGGCACAGTGCACCAGCAGCTGTTTTCCCGGAAGTCCCTCTCTGCCTCTGCATCCTCTCAGCTGCCCAGCTTGCCAGACTCAAGGGCCTGACAACCCTGAGTCACAAATTTCTAAATAGGTTACTAGTTCATGCGCTGGGGTTTTGTGCTGTCCTCAGTTCATCAGATCAGTGTATCCTGATTCAGTTGTGCTCGTACGAGATGAATTCAATGAACGTGGAAATTGCCTCCAAGTCTTCTGCCCCTCCAGGGCAGCACCAGGGCTCCCCGGAGCTCCTGTTCTGTTCTCCTTCTGCATAGCAGCTAAAGCAAACCTCTTTGAACGTGCCAGCACCCTTCGCCCTTCTCCTCCCGTTTCATCTCAGGAGATTTTCAACCCCGAAAAGTCGTCCCAGCAGACTTCTTTTTGGTCATTTCTCACCGCTTAGATCTATAAATATTAATTACAAGCCTCATATGTTAATGCCCATTTGAGCATATTAACTATTTAGCCACATAAATCAATCCTAAACTAATCTTCGTGGTTCATCATACTCTCACAAGTTCCAGAACTTTCCATTTTAGCTACTTTTCAGCCCTGTTTTTGCCAGCAAAGTTATTTAGTAACTTTTTTTTAACGCATAGGCTTTGTATTGTGTTAAGCCATTCTTTGAGAAAAGGAACGGATGGGGAAGAATGCCGAAAAGGAGCAGGCAGGAAGGTACATGTAAGGAAGAGGAGGGAGGAGACAGGACACAGAAGAAATCAGGTAAGAGCGATGAACTCTGTGGAGATGGAGGAGGGGAACTTCTGACTCTCTAGCTCTCCCCAGGGGTGCTCAGCAAGTTGCTTGACTTCTTTGGGGTCACCCCTAGTTTAGAGGGCAGCTCCAACATTCTGCCCATGAATTCAGACCTCCTACCGTAAGATCCAGAGAGTTGGGTCTGGAGAAGTGGCTCAGGGGTATCATGTTTGCCTGGCATGCACAACGGCCTGGGTTCAAACCCTGGCACCACATACACAACTTAATGTCAGAGCAACGAAAACCAGATGAAAAACTAAATAAAATTGATTCTCTCTTTCTCCCTCTTTCTCTCTGAAGAAGAAGAAGAAGAAGAAGAAGAAGAAGAGGAGGAGGAGGAGGAGGAGGAGGAGGAGGAGGAAAAGTCCAGAGCATAGTTGCTGTTTTCCTGTCCTTGTTACCAGAATATGCTTCTAAAGCCATACCCAGGCAGTATTGTCTCTTCTATCGTGGATAACAACCCTGAGGAATACATAGGAGTATCTCTGTAGGTGAGGAAAATGCGTCTCAGGGAGCTGAAGTGCCTGCTTTATTGTTGAACATCTGGAGAAGCCAATTTCTGAACCCTGGCTTGTTCCACTCTGCTTTCTAAATTTGCTAAAATTTAGAAATTTCTAAAATTGCTTTGACCTCACTTCAAGGTAAGTACTCATTAAAGCAGGTCGAGGGACCCTAGGATTACTGGCCAAGGTGGGTGTCCAATTCGCGGTTCAGAACTCACTAGAAGAGACAGGCTCAGTGGGTGCTGCCCTTGCTGGGTTTCTCTGCAGCCCACACATGGGTTCATTAGTTCTGGGAGCACACCTAGTTATACGTGAACTCTGCAGCTGTCCTAGAAGTAGTGGAAAAATCCTAACAGCATCGGTTGCTTTGCAGCAGCCACCCCTAGAGGGCACCAAGGCAGGAGAGTAGAGTAACAGAGCGGTTGGGAAAGCAGAGTGGAACAAGCCAGGGTTCAAAAATCGGCTTGTCCAGATGTTCAATAATAAATCAGGGACTTCAGCACCCTGAGACGCATTTTTCTTACCTACGGAGATGCTCCTATGTATTCCTCAGGGTTGTTATCCACGATAGAAGAGACAATACTGCAACGCGAACTGCTCAGAGCCAGACTCACAGTTAGTGTGCAATAAATGTGAGCTTCTATTATTACCATATTTCCTACATTCTGAGACACCATTGATCGAAGTCAAAGCATCAATTTAATAACTTCTCAGGGGGAGAAACAATATATTAGACACACACTCCCGTTTAAGACATCACAATTTCAACAATATTAAAAGGTGAAAAGAAATGTGTCTTGGAAATCAATGACATATGGTTTTATTGTCACATTTTGGAACCATTTTAAGTCATTTGCTTGTTTACTTGCCTTTTTTCCTTTTTAATCTGCTTTCCCCAGGAGACATGTAAGTACTATGAGTACAGAAATAGATATTTGTTCACCATTGTCCCCTCGGTGCCTACAGGTGCCAAGAGAATGTCTGCTGATAAAACAGTTTAATGTTATTTTAATATGAGGGATGCGTTGGTCAGCTTTTTGTCACTGTGGCCAAAACATCCAACAGGAACACTCAGAGGAGAAAAAGTTTACTTGACTCGTGGTTTCAGAGGTTCAGTCCAGGTCAGCCAGTTACATTACTCTGGGCCAAAGGTAAGGCAGAATACCATGGTTGAAGGGTGCCGCAAAGGAAAGCTACATATCTCACAGCAGCCAGAAAGCATGGAGAGAGATCAAGGCACCAGGGACAAAATATGAACCCCAAAGGCCTGCCCCCAGTGGCCTACTTCCTCCAGCCACACCCTACTTGTGTACAGTTATTACCCAGTACAGCAGTTCTTTCAAATTATTAATCCGTCAAATGGGTTCAACCACCAACTAGGGTATAGCTCTCCTAACCCAATCATTTCATCTGTGAACATTTCTTCATGGCCTCACACGTGAGCTTTTGGGGGACATTTCTTACCCAAACCATAACAAGGGGCTATTGATTAAAATACCACTAACATTTCCATTGCTTTGTATAATGAAATTTTCCCTCATGTCTTTGGAAATTCATGCCACTGAGTTCCCCACCAGTTTTGGGAGGAAGATTGGTTTGTTTGAGGACATGTTTGTTAAAGGATTAGAATTTCCCTTGATCTATACACAAAAGGAATGAGTATGAAAGTGGAGAAGAAGTACAGAGCATCCACTGATAATCTGACACAAAGGAAGTCCTCATAAATCACATTTGAAACTGAACACAAAGCAAGGCAGAGTATTGGCCCTAGTCAGCTTAAAGCACACTGTCAGTTTGGATGGTCTTAAGACTGCGATATTCATTAGGCATTTATAAATATCTATTTGTAGAATCAACCAAACATTTGCCTTTCATTTTATAAACCAGAAACATAAACAAACACTGAAGTCATATTTCAAGAGCAAAAGACTTCTCGTTGCACATTCAGAAATTAAAACATTCATTTTTTTTTCAATCAGTAAGCATTCATTTAGGGCTATTATATGCCAGGTGTATGCAGGTATTGGAGGTAAGAATTCACATAGGATAGCTGAAAGGATAGTACAAGCTAATGGGAGAGACTCCCATATGTATAGATAATTATTCCACACCAGGTAGGAAGTGGCATTGACTCCAGGGTAGGGGCCCTAAAGTGAAGAACAGAAGTGATTTTGCAAAAGAGAGATCATCAATCCCATCACCTGGAGTGGGATTCTCTAGTTTTGCATTGCTCTGGCCATTTCAGAAAACTCCCTGCAGCACAAACCAAATCCTAGGCTAGGGACCTTTCAGAATCCAAGTAACTCTCTAGGAATGTGTTGGAAATGAAATGGCTTCTCATGGAAAGAAAGAACATTTTGTCCACTCAACAGTCTGTACATCAATAAAAGTTGCTTTTCACTTAGTACAAAATACTATTTCTCAAATAATTAGCATCAACAAAAAAATAGGTCTATTTGCCCTAATCATGAGGAATTGTTTGACAGGAGACTGCCCAGGGGTGCACTTTTTTTGATAAGTAAGAATACATTTTTCAGAGGCCCATCAAGGCATCCTAATCATCAGAATAAGATAGACGTATGAACAATGCAGAAAGTTGTAATCCCAGTTCTCGGACCCAGTGCTGGACTGAAAAAGACGGACAACGCAATGATCCCAGGCTTTGGGACAGGCTTTGTAGAGATGGAAGCAGGAATTGCTGTTGGAATCTGATGGTCCTGGGCTGGTCTTCAACCATAAGAAAGAAAAATGTCAACCTTGGCATAAAGGGAGCAAGGACGTGTCAGGCTGAAAGGGGCTTGGCCAATATGGCACTGCTTATACAAAAATGAAGTCAGTGATAAAGTGGGAATCGTCAGCAGGAGTTTGTTGAAAGTGATGCTGATTGCATAAGGAACTCCTAGTTGTGCTGTTTTGGCTTGTGCTGTAGTTTGGCTCTTGAATATTCTCCCAAAGCCCATGTGTTAGAGGCTCGATCCCCAACTTTCAGTGCTATTGGGAGATGGTGGAACCTTTAAGAGGTGAGGCCTAACGAGAGGAGGATAGGTCATTGGGAATGCACCTTTAAAAGGAAATTGGGACTGCGGTCTCTTCTTCTTCTTCCTTTTTCTCACTTCTGGTCATGAGGTGAGTAGCTCTGTTCCACCATGTGCTCCTGCCAGGATGGATGTTCTGCCTCACAACATGCCCAAAGCTTAGGAAACCAACAATCATGGATTGAAACCTCCAAAACTGTGAGCCAAAACAAACCTTTCTTCTTTTTAAATAGAATATGTCAGGTATTTGTTACGATACTAAAAGCTGGCTCACACACTGCTCTTTTGTATTTTGTTTTCAATTGAGGAGATTAAAAGTTTTGAGTGGGCAAGTGCTACAAACTAATATATGTTTCATGAAGACAAATCTGGTAGTGCTGAGGATCAGCGATGAGAAATATGTAGAGGGAAGGTAGCCATGGTAAAAGGCGGTAGCCTGTGACTGGCAGGGACAGATGTCAGGCACTGAGGAGTCGCAAGGATGGACAGTGGGGATCAATTGGATGAGGACCAGAGAGTGAGAGAGACACTGCGGCCTGCTAGATTGTTAGAAGTGAGAACATTATCTCCTTATGTCCCCCTAAGGAAGGCATGGGAAACATTCACAGCAGTATTCTTTACAACATTCACCTACAAATTACCCAGTGTCCATGACACAACACAATACTATATTGCTGTGTTGAAGACAAGATCCCTGCATTCACATGGGTGAATTGCACAAACATAATGCTGAATGAAAAAAAACAAGAATCCTCCATATACCTGCAAAAAGAAAGAAAGAAAAGGCAGAGTATATGGTGTCATTCCATTATGTTACGTGATCCAAGGAACACAGGACATCTCCAGAATGGGTTCTGATGCTCTGATTTCAGATTCTGTTTACTTGAGTGTGTTCACTATGTGAAAATCCAGCTAGTTGTACACACACTACCTGTGTGCACTTTTATGCAAGTATATTAGACCCATATTTAATTTTTTTAGAGAAGTAGCCTCATTTATATAGGGAGAAGACTGTACTTCCTAACATGGGTGGACCTCATTCAATCAATTGAAGAACAGAATAGAACAAAAGGGTTGAGGAAGAGGGAAATATGTGCCCAACTGCAGGAAGCAGGAATTTCTCCCGCCCTTGAACTGGAACTTATATCACCAACTCTTCTGATTCTCAGGCCTTCATACTCAGATTGGAATTATACTTCAGCTCTCTTCAGACTCTGACTTTTCAACTGCAGGCCTTGGAACTTGAGACTTCTTATAATCACAGGTCTGATTCCTTGTTGTATGTACAGTTGGCCCACCTTATCAACAGGTTCTACATCAGAAGAATCAACTAAGTACAGATTAAAGATATATATAGGGGCTGAAGTGGTAGCTCAGTGGTTGCAGCACTTGCCTGGCATGCACAAGGAATTGGGTTTGAACCCCAGCACCACATACACAACAATGTGTGGCAATGAAGGCCACACAAAAACTAAATAAAATTGATTCTCTCTTTGTCTCTCACTGTCTCTCTCTCTCTCTCTTAAAATATATTTGTAAAAATTATTGTGTGTATGAATAATGACAAACTTTTCCTTATCCATATTCCCAAAATAATACAATATAACTTTATATATCACTTATATTAGAATAGGCATTATAAGAGATAATTAAATAACATGGAAGGATATATATAGGCAATATGCAAATACCATGCCATTTTTATATAAAGGACTTGGTATGTGGTAGAGTGGATCCTGGAACCAGTCCCCTATGGATACCCAGAGACGACAGAACTATATACAACTGAACAGCAATTTTAGTAATAATAGCAACAACAATAAAATGCCTTCCATTTTAAAATCCTAGTCTTATGTGCTATATTGAAGCTAGTAGATGCTAACAGAAACTCTTGACACAGATCCTAAACCCCTACTTTTACAGATAGGAAATGAGGACACTCAAATTAACTAACATACCCAAAGTCACCATGGCTCTTCAGGAACATAGGAGTAGCAGAAGCTAGGAACCCCTGTATGTCATTGCCTCATGCTTCTACAAGACTATTTCAAGAAAAGCGACTGTGATATTCTACTTTCTACATCAATTCTGCTAAGCCTATATGACCCTACTTTGCTAGAATAATCCAGATCTGTTACCCACATACTTCAAACATTTGGGTTATGAATGAGCTTAGCGCTCTGCTTTCTCTGCAATCCCAGAATTCTGGAACACATATCTATGAAATTTTCAATCAAACAAATTAATTCAACTCAGATAAGCCAACACATTTTGAATAGAACAGACACCTTTTTAAATCAGTTTTTGTGTTTCCTCTATAAACCAGCAGCCCAGAGGTACTATTTCTGAAAGCATTTTGTAATGGAAGATTTTACCTGAGTGCTATTTAGTATTATCATTATTTTCCTTGTTATTAATAATAATGATTTACAGAGTGGTTCAAAGAGGTGCTGCTATTTAGAAACTAGGAACACAAACCTGATGTGATACTTAAGTCAGCAATAGAATAGGAAGAGGAAAAGGCAAAGAAAGAAATTAAAACAAATGGCTCTATCTTGAGCAGACACCTATCTACCTTCAGGGACCAAGATGCAGGTAATATGAAGGAAAGATTCTGCAGAACTGGAACCCTTGGACAAACATTTCCTCCACTCAATCACTGCACAAAGATGTGGTCTGCTGGAACTTGCTGAGCCTAGCCCAAGGCTACAGCACCTTGAGGGATGAACTGCCAACAGGTAGACATCCCAGAATGTTTTTTTTTTTAAGAGTCAGTGAGAGAGAGAGAGAGAGAGAGAGAGAAATTTATTTAGTTTTTCATGTGGTTTTCATTGCCCCTCGACTCTTTTGCTGGAGTTTGAACTCATGTACTCCTGCATGCCAGGCAAGCGCTGTAACTGCCGAGCCATTGCTCCAGCCCCCGAAATGTTCTTAAAGCATTTTTGCAAGTACAATTCCATGCGACTGTCAAAAGAATGCTGGGTGCTGTAATCCCAGCCACTCAGGAAACTGAGGTAGGAGGATCGCAAGTTTAAAACCAGCAACTTAGAGAGAGGCCTTAAGCAACTCTGTGGGACCAGAATCAAAATAAAAAATAAGAAGGGCTGGGGATGTGGTTCAATGGTAAATGCTTCCAAGTTCAATCCCTGGCACACACACACACACAAAAAAAGGAATTCTGGGGACTGAACTGGGTGGCATTGCTTTGTACTCTGTTCCTAACCTCCTGGTAGAGGCATTGAAAGTTACTGAGCATAGCACCATGTGACAACATCACGAAAGGCCTCCCAACCCTTCTACCATACAGAAGTGAGGAAGCAGAACAACGATTCCTGGGGCCATCTTGTCCGGCTGTTCCTAGACATTAATTAATCAATCTATTCCAAAATCTTGTGTAATAGTCAAATTACTGAATCATACCCTAAACTTGGTGGAACCCAGGAATCTGCATTTAAAAAATAAAATCCCCCCCCAAAAAAATCACAGAAATAAAAGAAGAATTGGAATCTTCAAAGTCACAGCCTGGATAACCTAAAAACCCTCACAAGCGCCCCAGTGAGAGTCCAAAATAGCAACGATGAAGAGAAAATCCCCAAAGCTTAAAGAGCAGAAAGGAGCTGTCTTCAATGGGACAGTCATCAGATTTCCATGGGTTCTCACTGTCGAGGGAAAACGCATTTCCATTACACATCTCGCCAACATACATATAAGCACATTAATGTTTCAGCAAAGAATATTTTCTGCAAAACAACAATAAAATGGAGAAATACTTCAGCCAAATGAAAAAGAAATCCAAGAAAAACAGAAAAGGAGTCCAAGAAATCCAAGGAAAAATGGAAACTAAACCCAGAAGGGGAATCAAAGGAAATCGCAAGATGATAAGTGCCCAGCGAAAAAGCAATCAGTCCAAATGGGATGGGAAGTCGAGAGGTGCCGAAATAACATGCTCAAGGAAGAAGCACACTGCCATTTAATTTGTGTGATGAAGAAGCTGCAGCTTCTTAATGGGAAGATGAAGGCAGAGATTTCTTTTTTCTATCAGGGAGCAAAGGTAAAACGACCACCCTGACAAAACCTAACAGCCACGTAAAAGTCACAGGCTGAATATAGAAAAATAAAATAGAGTATATTTTTGAGAAATTAGTTGGATGTAAGTAAAGAAAGAGTGCTTTGTTTTATTTTAATGTTTTCTGCACATTGTTTTATGTGGCATGAGTTCAGGGACCAGCGTAGCCTTTCCTTCAGTGCGAGTCTGGCCAGACCTCCAGGCTGTGTGAGTGACATGGACACTGAGAGGTGTCTGGCTCTGACAAGACCTCTGAAGTCAGGGACTGCATTCAGATTCTGCCTCCGCCACTTGCTGGCTCTGTGACCTTGGACAATTTACTGTACTTCTCTGTTCCTCAGTTCTTTCATCTGTGAAGTGTCAGGACTGCACAGGACTCTGCAAAGATTAAATGAGCTCATACATGTCATTTATTTAGCAAGTAACCATCTTGGGTAAGCAGGCAAATCTGAAGGGTCATTACTTTTAGTCCTACTATACAGCAGTTTAAAAATAATAGTTCATTTCTCATGCCGTGACTATTATTAAAATAAGCTGAATGAAACTTAGATGACCAAACTGGAATTAAAGAACAGAATATAACTATAAAAATCAAGAAGGAGAAAATAATAGCTGAAAAAAGGTAGAAAGGAATGATTGTGGGAGATTGTGCATTTGTTCATCTGAGACGGAAGTAACTAGATATTACATAAAATAAATAGGTTATGTAGTAAAGGTTTTTGCATCTTTCTATGTAATTTTATTTATTGATTTTGTTACCAGGGATTGAACCCAGAGGTGCTTAACCACTGAGTCACAACCCTAGTCCTTTTTATTTTTTATTTTGAGACAGAGAATCAGTAAGTTGATTAGGGCCTCGTTAAGTTGCTGAGGCTGGCTTTGAACTTGCCTTCCTCCTGGCTCAGCCTCTGGAGCCACTGGGATTATGGGCATGCACCACCATGCCCAGCTATCTATGTAATTTTAAATAATTTAATTAATAAATATTTAATTGATTTTAATGTATTTTGTTTTCACTATATAATTGTATTTATATATTTGATGTACAAACTATAGGTGTTATGTCTATTATATATTACATTCATAAATGATTGTGACTGTACTTAAAATTATCAATCAATAAATTTAAATGTAATTTAAAAATAGAACAAACACTAAACAATTTATGAGTAACAGAATGTGGGTGGTCGATAGAGAAGCAGCGTGAAAGCTAACTGGTGAAGGCTGACCTCTTTGGGGTCCTTACTGTGATGGTTCTAAGAGTTCTACACGTATTGTCTCACTTAATCAACTCCTAAAGTTACCTCCGAGGGCCCAGGGAGCTAGCTCAGTGAGCTCAGTGATAAGATGCTTGCCTGTAACATGTGCAAGGTCCTAGGCTTGATCCCTGGCTCCACAAAAAAAAAAAAAAAAAAAAAAGTTGAAGTACTTAAACTATTATTATGGCCCTTTGAGATGAGGTAGAGAGAGATTAAGCACCTTCCCAGATCCCTCAACTAGTGACAGATGAGTGTCATTTGGCCACTACCTTCACTACCTTTATGCACTCCTGGCTCCCAGTGGGGAGTTTGTAAGCGTGGTTTGCATCCTTGATCTAGAGTAAGGTAGAAAAGAAAGAGAAGAATGGCTAACAACAATAGTGTAAGTTCTGGGGAGATGTGACATTTTTGTGGGACACTGCACATTCCACTATTTGGAAAGCATTTGCAGACACACTTGGTTAACACAAGGTCATGCTATTTTAGGTAGGTCCACAATCCGATTATTTGTGTCCTTAAAGGAAGATGGGACAGACAGGCCCCAATAATCCAGACGACTTAGGAGACTGACACAGGAAGATTGCAAGTTCAAGACCAGTCTCAGCAATTTGGTGAGGCCCTAAGCAACTTAGCAAGACCCTGTATCAAAATTTAAAAAATAAAATAAAGAGGGCTGAAGGTGTGGTTTAGTGGTTAAGCACCTCTAAATTCAATCCCTGGTACAAAAAGAAAAAGAAAAAGAATGAAGACACACAAAGACAAACCAGTAAAAACTCACAAGATAGCTGCGGAAGACGCTGGAGTGACACAGCTTCGAAGCAAGGGTCAGGGACTGTTGGCAGGAGCCTCAGAAGGGATTCTCCAGATGCTTGGAGGTGGTGTGGCCCTTCAGACACGTCGACTCAGTACTCCTACCCTCCAGAAACATGAAAGAAAAAAATCTGTGTTTTGGGCCACCAGCTTGTGGAACTTTTTTACAGCAGCCCTAGGAAACTTAAATAATGACTAACCAAAAACTCAAAATAGAAATGGTCACAAAAAGTAGAGGAAGGGAGAATTTCACTTTATACTTGACAGCTTTCTATACCTTTTGCTTTTTAAAAAGAAAATGTCAGTGTTACTCTTTGAAGTGGGCAGACCCTAAGGCAGCCCTCACAGCCCCCACTCCCTGGTATCATCTCATTTTTGGGGTCATGGGCAGAACCAATGATATGCTTCTGAACAAACAGAATACAGCCATGGGTGCCAGGTATCTCTTCCACGATTACATTATAAAAGACTCTTGCTAGGTTCCCTCCCTTCCTAGCCATCTTCCTTGATCAAGCCAGTGGTCACAGTGGGAGGGACATGCAACAGGGAACAGAAGACAGCCTCTGACTAAAGGCTACTTGGAACTGAGTATTGACACCCATAGTCAGCAAGATCTGAGGTCCTCAGTCCCCCAGACTGGAAGAAACTGAATTTTGTCAGCAACTATAGAAGCACTGAAGTTTCCCTGTGCAGCACCAATTGAGACCACAGCTTCCATCTAACACCCATATCCCTGGGAAACCCCAAAACAGAGGATTCAGATAACCTCTGCACAAACTTGACACACGGAAACTACCATAATAAAGGCATGGTATTAACAGGCACTGGATTTGTGATATTGTTATGCATGAATAGCTAACTGATGATATTCTTCTATAATTAAGATCAGCAATAGCATTGGATTTTTTTTCAATTAGTAATTTTTTCTTCAATTAAAAATAAATTTAAGAAGACAAACTATTGCTATCAACAGTCACTTTGGGAACAACTACTCATTAAACAAATAAGGAAAGTAAGGAACGGAGAAGTTGGGCGATGTGGGCAGGTTCACCCAGGTGATGAACAACGGAAACTTCATTGACACACACACATCCCCAGTGACCCTTCATTTTCTAGCTCATTGCTGCTTGCAGAATGACAATTGGAATTAGGGAAGGGGAAAAAAAAGCAGAGAGCAAGATAATTACTCAAATCAAGGGCAGAGATTCACAGTTTTGTCTCAAATTATTTCCATGGCAAGCTCTGCTCCCAATATTTCCCCCAGTTCCTAGGAGGGTAGATGTGTTAAACAGGGACTTATTAGACAATTTTTTGACAGCTGCTGCATTTGCAATTACTGTAGTGTAATTTTTTTTCTTTTGAATTGCTCCAGATTTGTTTTTGTCTGAGCTGAGGTGGAAAATTGAGAAATAGCGGATTCAACAATAATTGACTTTATTAGGAATATGAATGCATTACACAAGCAGTATATTAAAAACTCATTGCTTTTATATTGGCCTCAAACACTGCACACTTCTTTTATGGTTCCCCAGTCTCCGGTGTTCCCCCTGCTTTAGTGTTCCCGTCAGCTTTATGGTCCTCATTCCCTGTCATGCAGAGGAAATAAATGGTTAAAAATCTGAGGGCTCATCAGACACAAGCCAGAGCTCGTAAATGAAAGTGGGCGGCCTGGGTAATTTAAGATATTGCTGTGAGCTGGTATTGCCAAAACGATGCACTTATTGACCCATAAACAAAAGCGATTAAGATGAGACGTTGATTACTGAGAAGAAAAACACAGACCAGAGGGAGCCTCATTTGCATAAGCATCTCTGGAACCCCGGGATGTCCAGGAAGGCTTGCAGGTATCCAAAAGGATTCTTGGGTCTCATGGGAAAAGTTCTGAGATGTCCGCTGGACCATTTTACACAGGAAACCACAATTACCAGGCAAAGAGGGGGGACAAAGGCTGACTATTCTTTAGGGCACATCAGGGAAGGAAAAGAAGTCTCTTTGAGACAGATGAAGAGTCTTAAGACATCAGCTAGCCAGAAATAGAATGCAATGCTATTGAACTCTACCTAGAAAAGCATCCCCAAGGCCCACCATCGAGGAACTGTTGAGAAAGTCTAAGTGCAGAGAAAACAAAGGAGACCTCCTGGAGCTATCTTCTTCAATGGCTGGACTTTAAATATACATTACAGGATTTATTGGTGCACATGATTAAGAAGGTATTATGGTTTGGATGAAAGGTATTCTCCAAAAGCTCGTGTAAGACAATCCAGGAAGGCTGAGGTGAAGTGATTGAGCTATAAGAACCTTGATTTGATCAATAAGTTAATCCCCCAATAGAGGTTAACTAGTAACTGTAGGGAGGTAGGGTGTGGCGGGAGGAGATGGGTCATTGGGGGTGTGCCTTTGAGAAATATATTTTTTTATCTGGGATGAAGTTTCTCTCTCTGCTTCCTGGAACCATGCTTTCTACATGATGTTCAGCCTCACCTTGAGCCCCAAGGAATGAATCTGGTCTTCTATGGACCTCTGAAACCATATTCCCCTAAATAAACTTTTCCTCCTAAAAAATGCTCTTGTCAGGACTTCTGACCTCAGTAACGAAAAAGCTAACTAAAAGAGAAGGAGACAAAACTGTGGACATCTTCATGAGTTCGGAGTCAATCACTTACTCAAGGGACCACAACTGGGGGTATATTTGACCCCACAGCCATCAGAAATGAGCTTCTTCTCAGCGACCATGTCTTCAAACTCATCAGCAATAAGTTGGTAAAGCCTCACTTCTTTGAGATGTGGAACATCTGGCAGCCAGGGACCTTGAACTTGGCCCTGCACAAGGCCTCAATTACATGTTCCTTGGTCTGCAGCTCAGTGCAGATAGACATGATGACCTGACCAATATGAACCCTGGCTGCTGTGCCCTGGGGTTTCCCAAAGGCACCCTCCATACACGTCTGGAGCCTAATATGGGGACATAACAAGATCAGAAATATGAACAACCACTGTAAAGTGCTGTCTCCAAGGTCCCTTAGGGCAACCCAATGGCTGGACCTTCTGAGCTTCATCTGTGATTTGATGAGCCACTGGATAAAAGCCTGAACCCACCATGGGCAAAATATGAGCCAATGCCTGACTGTAGAAGCTTTGTGGGTCACAGAAGAGAGAATGAGTTGCAGCAGAGGAGAAAAGGGTACAGGGGTTATTGTAAACCTGGAAGCAAAACCTAACAGGTCTGGGCAAAAACCATAGCAGAATGCAGCCTCTCACCCACCCAGCCTGGGTCCTCCTGACAGCTCAGGATCACAGTGGGAATCTCAGAACAAATTGGTGATGGTATCTTTCTGGACTGCAGAGGCAACCATAATTAAGGAGACTTGTACCTAGAAATCTCCCAGAATGGGGCATATGGTGTGTGTTCAATGACTATGTGGCAGGGGAAACAAGAGAACAGGAGTGAGTGGATGAATGCATGCATTACCGTGACTGAAGTCTGTAGTTAAGGTCAGGACTGACCTTTGGAAGAGCCTCAAGGAGGCAGAGAAAGAGGAAAGATCACAAGGGCAAAGTGCCCTGAGACACATTTTAAGCAGTGAGCAGGAGCAAGGCAGGCAGGAGCAGAGAAATGAGCGCCCATCCAGACAGATGATGTTGGGTCAACTCAATCTTTCCTGGCTGTCTGGCGAAACTCTGCAAGAACATGTTCCAGCATGCCGATCAGCAAGAGTGAGCGATGATTGGCGTCTGCAAGCCCAGCACCTGTGAGCAGATTGACACGCAGGGAGACAGGTCCAAATGTCACCAGACGAAGGCCAGAGCACCTCACAGCCTGACCAGGGCCACTCAGACAGGTGGGTGTGACCATCAGACGGGTATAATCACCCTGCAAAGCAGACAGAATCTCACTGCAGTGGCCAGTTCACCCAACCAGGAGCCATATCCGTATTGGCATAGATGTGGATAATAAAGCTTTGGAAACCCAGAGAAAGGTAATTAATGAGCAGAGACCACTTGTTTCTGCTAAGAGCATGACATCATTTTGTTGAATAATCAGCAACTGTTATGCGGTCTTATTAGCCCTATTTAACTGATAAGAAACCTCAAGTTCAGGTAACTTAAATGGTCTTTTAAAATTTACACACATGGTAAGAGACAGAAGCAGGATCTAATCATAATTTCTTTAGCCATTGAAATTTTGTTCTTTCTACTAATCTGTGCTTTTGACATCCAGAGGTGCAGAGATATGAAAGGTGAGATCTTTTCTAAGACAAAGGGTCAGAAACCGGTGGAAGGAATCCAAGTGTTCCTTTGAGTGTTGCTATTGCTATTCTGCAATTGAAAAGGTAGTAATTTTTATGGAGCAGATGGAGAATCAGATGGCACCCAGGGGTAACAAGAAGAGAAAGATGTGTCATTTCTGATGCTGGGTCTCTACTTGACCCAGAATTCCATGCTAGAGAGGTTGAGGCTATAAGGTGGAGGGTCTGGTCTTCTTCCTGGGAGAAGGAGAGTCCTGCAAGGTAAGCTAGATTATGTGGAAGGTAGAGGGATAAGGAAACCTCTGATACACTGGACTCAGGGGCTCAGAAGTCATTCAGCAAGCATGACTGAGTATCAGACATCCCTGCACCCATTCCCACAAATATAGAAGCCTGTTGAGGAAGAGCCCTGCACACCGCAAACAGATTCCAGGAGGACAGACACATGCAAAGACATTGGCAAGGTCACAAGGTGAAACTCTCTGTAGCGTAAGACCCAGATTTGCAGGATTTTGTGATTCAATTCATTTATTTAATGAACATCTATTGAATGGCTCTATCAGGGTTTTCTACTGTAGGTTCTAGGAGTAAATTTGTGAACAAGACAGATAAAAAAATCCTTTTATCTCCCTGGACTCCTATTCTAGGAAATTGATCCTGTTCATGTCCAGTCTTATCGTGTTTCTTCTCCATGTTTCTATATAAACAGTCCTGTTGACTCTCTTTTCAGAGAAGTGAAGGAACGGGATGGAAAGTAAGGTCTTTTTACACAATGTGCTATAGATCCAAAACCTGGATTTATCACTTTCTAACTAAGAGATCATCAAAAACTAACAAGCTGAAAGGGTGTTGCCTCAATTATAACATTGGACAAAACACTATTTTCATTGAAGGGATTTTAGGAAAGTTCATTTGAGACTGCAAATCATGTAGCCTGACACACAAACACTGAAAACACAAGATCTCTTCATTAGGTCTGCCCATTTTAGTATGCTTTCTGCTGCTATAACAGAACACCTGAGACTGGATAATTTCTAAAGAAAAGAGGTTCATTGAGCTCCCTGTTTTAGTGGCTAAGAAGTTCAAGATCAGGTGACCACACCTGGAAAGGGCCTCTAGCTACATCAACTCATAGCCAAAAGCAGAATGACAAGCACATGGGTAGGAATGACCAAGAACACAAAAATGCTGTCGAGCAACCCACTCTTGTGATAATTAATTCAGTCTCATGACAGAGAAAGCTCACACAAGAGTAGTAGTAACTGATCCATGCAGGCTCAATCCCACACTGCCCAAAGACTCACCTTAGGGCTCCTCTCAGCACCATCACAATGTAATCAAATTTCAGCATGAGTCCCAGGGGGGACCAAGCTTCTTCAAACCATAGCGCTGCATCTCTCAGCTTGTCCACCATGAATCCCTGCTTCTAGCTATGACTGACCATGAAGCCGCTCCTGCATGTTCTGGGGACATGCAATACTTAGGTTACACTCAGAGGAAAGAACAGAAGGGGAAGGTGAGGCAGGAAGAGGAGGAATGCTGCCAGCTCCCCTCCCCGCACCTGTTCCTGCAGTCAGGATGGGCACCCCTGCGGTTCCCAGGGACCCACTTCCTCCGGAAGAGCATAGAGAGGGCTCTGAGAACGACACGAAGAGCCACAAGCTTTGCCTAAGGAAATGCCACATTGGAGGGCCCGGCCTCCGCGAGGTAAGGTGTTAGTGCAAAGACTGAAGCTGTTCCCCGGACGGGAAGCTTTAGCTGAAGAGCCTGCATGTGCTTTCCCCGGACTTTCTGAACGATTCATCTTTTTCCTCCTCTGTGAAGTGGAAAAGCTCTAGAAAGAAATCTTCCCCCGGTTATAAATTCTCTCGGTTCCTTCCTAACCAGTCAGGCAAGATGGATGGGCTAGGCTGCTTGATACAGAAGCAAATGGGAATATCATTATTCGCCTTGTATTTATCTGCATTTATGTTAATGGCTTTGTTCTTGATCAGAGCAGCCATGAAACCGGGGGAAATGTTTATTATACTCAAAGTTTTCTTTTGATGAATTATGTGGGAGACACAGAATAACCAATGCACAGAACAGGCAGAAGACATTTCCTTTATTTATTTATTTCTGCTCCTGATCCCAGTAGCACAGGCTTCCTGCAAATTTGGGACCAAACCAAGTCAATTTTTTATATTGTGCTTTGTCACCTGATTGATTTAATGCTTCTTGTGGTCAGACTTTGCGGAGGAAAAAAGCCTGCATACAATTTCTCTCTCTGTCATGTTCATTCTTGTTTGTTCCTTTTTCAAAGAGCAATTTCATAAAATCACAGGGCTGGAAGGAACTTTTATGTACATTTTTTTCTAAGTTCTCACTACACGGAACCATTTGGGAGAAAAAGGGAGAAAGGAAAGAAGAAACTTTTTTGACATCTTTAGAGGTCAGGCCATGTGCTCAAATACCTCACTAGCATTATCCTATTTAATCTTCACGGAACTCAATATACTATATCTATGTTGATCATGAATAAATTGAGGCTTGGAGAATGGAGAATTTCAGCCACAGGTGGGGCTAATGCTGTCTGTAGCCCCATTTGAGCCTGGCTTCTGTTCTTGTAAATAAAGTTTTCTTAGAACTCAACCAAGCTCATTCTTCTATGTATCTTTTGTGGCTGCTTTGAATACACGGTGGCAGGGGCTGGAGTGGTGTCTCAGCGGTTTTGGCGCTTGCCTGGCAAGCACGAGGACCCGGGTTCAAACCCCAGCACCACGTACACAACTGAGTGTTGGAGCAACTAAGGCCATGTGAAAAACTAGATAAAGTTATTTCTCTCTTTCTCTGTCTCTCTCACTGTCCCTCTCTCTTTATAAAAAAAAAAAAAAAATGAAGACACGGTGGCAAAGTCGAACAACTGAAATCAAGATTGTGTGGTGCATAAAATCTAATATATTTACTCTCTGGTCCTTAATAGAAATAGTTGCTGACTCTTGATTTAGGAAAACTGTCACGTTCTCAAATAGCATGTTTCAGACTGCTTTCTGCTGTTGTAACAAAATATCTGAAGCTGGGTAAGGCGTAAAGGAAAGAGGTTTATTTAGCTCACGGTTCTGGAGGTCAGAGATGGTAACACTGACTTCTACTCAGCTCTGGTGAGGGTCTCATGGCAGAGGGCATCGCAATGCTAGCAGCCACAGAGAGATCACACGGCAAGACATCAAGAAAGAGAGAGAGTCGGGGGCCAAGCTTACTTTTTTTTTTTTTAAGAAAGAGGGACATTGAGAGAGAGAGAGAGAGTCAATTTTATTTAGTCTTTTTTTTTTCCATGTGGCTTTCATTGCTCTGACACTTTGTTGTGTACGTGGTGCTAGGGTTCAAACCCACATCCTTGTGCATGCCAGGCAAGTGCCATAACCACTGAGCCACCACTCCAGCCCCCAGGTTTACTCTTTTATAGCAACTCATCTCTGAGAACTGACTCACTCCATGAGACCAACGTTAATCCTTTCTGAGGGTGATGCCCCTAATGAACTAACCACCTGCCACCCGGCCCCACCTCTTAAAGGTCCCACCACCTTTAAGTAGAACCACATTGAGGACCAAGCCTCAAGCACATGAGTCCTTGGTTGGGGGACAAACCAGTGTGCAGCTGTGATGACAAGGTTTGGTTCTGTCTCAGCACAAACCCACCGATCTGTCTACCATGACACCACTCCATTCATTACTGCCTACCACACAGGAGGGATGAACTCTGGAGGTTATGCAGTCCCACCCAAAAATGGACCCAACCACCTTCTTACAGCCATTAAGGCCATCTGCAGCAAATCAGACAGCACTGAGGACATACATGCGTGGAGGTCATTTGACATACAGGAGATTTTCTATGCTTCACACCACTGCGTGTTGCCTTCTTAAATTTTATTTTATTTTTTTTAAGGAAACCAGAATGGAGATTAGTTTAAGTGGAATCCACTTCTTTTATTGGAGAATATTCCCTGGAAGAGGTAGAATTTCATAAAAGTCATTCATTTCATGGATCACATAAATTTTTCAAAAAACTTCTGAAGGAGACACAATGAGGTGAGAAATGATCTTGAAGACTAAAGCATTTGGAAGAGTGATGCTAACGAAGGCAAGCAGAGGTGAGAACATTAGAAGCAACTGTTTACTGAGCATCTGTTACATGCCACGGGGTTCATATGAAGGTAAAGTATTAGTCTTCACTTTTCCAATTCACAGTAGCTTTGAACAAGAGAAGAGAGACACTCAGAAATGTGAAGAGACTTACCCAAGATCCCACAGTTAGCAAATGAGACAGAATTTGAATCCAGGCCTGTGAGCAAAGCCCTCTCTCTTTCCAATGTGCCACTTGTCAAAGAACCCAGAAGATCATGAAGTCATTCTGAGAATTGGTCCCAAGTATAGTGCTCAGGCTTTCTCAGGGTTAGCTTTTCTTAGAAGTGAAGTCAATGTGAGTGAATGAAAACCAACCCAAAGTCAGCCAATACACTTGGATGTTAAACTTGCCATTATCCTACTTAATCTTCAGAATGAGTAAACTGAGGCCTAGAGAGTGTCATCTGGGACAGACTTAGGATGGATTGGAACAAGTCACTGGGATTTCACCTGTCTTAACTGGAGCCACCTGGTGCTGGAGGAACTAGGTTCCCAGTCAGGAGACAAGGTCAAGCAGGGCTGGGCATCTGCAGTGGCGGGTATCCTGCAGTCTCAGGATTGGATGGAAGACGAGCCCAAATAACCCTTAAGTCCCTCCTGTGCCTGGTGCTCTGCAGTTCTCCAAATCATCTAGGTAAAGGATTCACCTCAATTCTGACCCCAGGGTCAGATGCTTTACTCTTCAGATGCCTCGTGGACTTGGCCTTCATGGATGAATCTCTTTTGCCTTCTTATCTATTCCTAACGTATTTCTTCCTCATTTGGTCTCTTTGGTCTGCTTCTCTGACTGGTGCCCATGGGCTCCGGGCCAGAGGGCCTCCGCTTGAAGTCATTGCTGTCCATTCTAGTTCCCCTCTAGCCTCAGCTCCTCACACCCTGCCTCTGGCGCACTCCCCTTGCCTGTGATCTCCAGACTCCCAGCTTCCATCTGGACCTTGGATATGTGCCATCAGTTGATGGGCTCCACTGGGCCTGCAGGCAGTAGGTCCTCTCTTAGATGCCCTCCATGCATGGTCAGCCCACAAAGAACTTTGAATGTTATCTCAGATCCCTAAGAGTTGTCCATTAATAGCCCTACTTTATAGGAGAGAAAACTGGGGGTGGGGCTCAGAGAACATGAGCATGCTCCTCATGGTAACATCACCAGGGAACAAGAGGCAGAATTCCAAAACACATCACTCTGAACACCACGTAGTGTATTACCCCAGGATTTTGAGATCCCTCAAAGTTATAACTTTACACTGAACTAAAAAAAAAAAAACCCAGAAAAGAATAAGTGGATATGTTTCTATTTGTTTTTGTTTTTCATCATATTGACAGAAAGGAGAAAAGTAAATTACAGAGACTGCTGATGGAGCTAAGCAGAAGAGCATGGGGTCAAAGGTCAGCATAAAATAGTAAATTATAAGTAAAGTTGGCTCCGAGGTGTATAAGAAAGAGTTGACCAGCTGAAAAATGTCTTCGCATAAAATGCCTTCTTAGATTGTTTCTGATGCTTAAAATAAAATTCAGCAGTGTGTATCTCTGTAAATCCAGGTGAGAAATTCACCCAGTTTCCCAGGAATAGTCAATAAAATCCTATTTCCTTATATTTATCAAACAGTAAGAATATATATTTGATAATTGGATAAACTTCTTCTCTTTGTCATTTTAAAATCAATAACATCTTTAAAATATATCTCCACGATAATCTCCTCTAATAAAAAGTGTCAGAAGAGGCAGTTTCATGGACTATAACTTTATAGACAATGAGGTTAATCAAGGTGGCTGTGTTTTCAACAGTGGCGATGGGTTCTCCAGCCTCCAAGGTCAAAAGACAAAATCAACTATAAAATTTTGGTTTTATATAGCATCATAAAGGCCAATGCCAATCAGACTTTCCAACCTTTCCTCCTTCAATTCTTGGGTCCAACACCATTTCAAATTAGGAACTAGACTTCTGTGGGTGCATTAATGAAGCTGTGACTTCCGTGAATTCTTTGGTAGGGAACAATTTCCATTCGTTAACATGAAACCATCACAGCTACATGAGCTGAAAGTTTGACTTCCAATGGCCCCAGGACACCCAATGTCTGACACACACTTACTTTTTGAATATTTTAAAGATAAAGAGAATAAACACTTCAAAAATAACAGATTCTTCTTTGCATGAAAATATAATATGTTTCCATCTTAATGATATAAAAGAATAGTTTGTTATCACAGTGCATCTGAAGAAAAAAACAAATTACACATGCAAATGTTTTTGGGGCTAATTAATTCAATTCTGAAGATAAAATTGGGACACTGCATAATTGCAAGCAGATTACTAATAAGATCTGGAATATAGCAATTTTTAACTAAGGTACCAGAACATATTTTCCAGGAGATGAAGCTTCCTGCAGACCCTTCATTTGGAGTTTGATTTATTCCAGCTTTGCAAAGACCCTTAATTTACTGATTAGTTTTTTGTCCCATCCTGCAACATAAAACCCTCAGGGTCAAAATTTAGACTAAATAGGTGGAAACGCTAGTTACCTTGTACAAATTACAATTCCACCCAGGAGAATGAAATTCATCTATAATGGTGACATAAAGATGACATTGTAAAACCTATGTCGGTTACACAATTAAGCTGGGTTTTGAATCTGAAGGCCCAGATTCATTTTAAATTAGTGGAAAGAACATGGGTCTGGAGTTCTGCAGGCCTGGATTTGAATAATGAATCTGCTAGTCATTTGCTCCATGAGAGAGGAAAACACGGTTAAAATCTCCCATACATTCCCAGGTTTTTTTTCACAAGTAAAGTAGAGTTGGAAATCTCCACCCCTAGGGTTTTGTTGTTGGTTTTTATCAGAATTAGGATAATTATTATGTTAATTTCCTCATAAAAAGAAGGATCTTTTTGTTCTTTCATGAGAGCAAGATCTCTTGAAAAATCACAAAAATCTTGAGAAGGTCTTTGGATTTCCACCAGGTGTGGATGGAGGAGGCTATTAAACTTGCCTCACCCAGTATTCATTAATCTGGGAAGATTGTGGTTTACACAGTAAAGAAAACATCACAGGATGTGGTATAAGTAGATGTTCTAGAAAGTTATTTCTCTCCCTTCCATGGCCGTTGTTTCTGCATTATAACTTCCCAGTTTTTGAGAAGTACCCGGAAGTTCCTGCTCACAGGGGCACTGGATCCCTTTAGCTTAGCAGCAAAGAGCAAGAACGTTTACTCTGCACCAGATGGTGAGCTGCAGAAAGGAGTCAGCCCAGAACAAAGACAACAGTGTGTAAAAGGGACTTGAAGTATAGACATGTTCCACCCCACGCCAGGAAAGAACAGCCTGGAGGTCTACCACTCCACATGGCTAAAGAAGGGAAATCGGCAAGACAGCACAAATCATCCACTTTTCATGTAAAAGGGTCTTTGTCTGTGATCATGGCCCAAGATAATCACTGTGAATGGCACTGCCATGGAGAAGAGGAAAATACTGAGGGTCCCTGAGCTGGGAGGACCCTTCCAACTTGTATCAGATAGACTTGTACAGACCACAGAATCAGAGAAGGTAGGGACAGTCTGAGAAGATGTCCCAGAAGAGAACTGAAAGCAAAGCCAAGCGCCAACAGAACCAAGTAACGGGTCAGGTCTGAAGGAACCAATAGCTACTGGACAGGTCGAAAGCAGTACTGAAAGCACCTGGCCATCAAGGGACATCAGACCAGGCTGGAACTTTGGAATTTCCAACACCCCCAACGTCTTGAAGGAGTTGGACCAGGAAATGTATTCAGCGTAGGAGATTCAACAAGAAGGTGAGAGCCTAGCAAGCTAAGGCTTAACCAGCTGTGTCCAGGAACTTGGTCCAGGTCGTAAGGGTCCATGGGACTTACGAAAAAGCTGTCACCCCAAAGAGTTTTCATCTCCAAGGAAAGCCTTAGAACTTATGTCAATATCCAGGAAAATTCCAAGAATGGGAAAAAGTCTTCCTTCCAGGGCAATGCAGTATAAACCACTTTGTTCTTCCTGTTGGTGTAAATGAACCTCAACTCCTTCCAAGCTCTGCTGGGTGAATACCAGGGGCTGCCTCTTCTTTTCTCTAAGATACCCCACCATCTCTTCCCTTAAATGCTGATGAGATCCTCACACTGACTACTGACTTCTCTGAGCATTGGTCCTAATCCATGAAATGGGGAGGATAATGTTGAGATGGAAGCAAGGCTTTGAGGCAGTTCCAGTGGGAACTGGGGAAGCTCTCTTCCAGGTTCTGGTTAAGCAGCAGGAATTCTGGAGCTGAATGTCTTGCTATTGTTCATGTTTGATGTACCCTGAGAGTCAACTGTGAAAGAGTTCTGTTTAGAAAACAAGGCCACCAATGGATCATCTGAATCTCCTCTTGATTGAATGCTTTCCCTCCATCATTTGCTGGTGGGGTACAGCTCATGCAATCTTAGTATCAGTGGCTCCCTGTCTAACTGGGGCAGAGATCCCAACCACCTCATCGTGGGGCGTTCAGGAAAACCCAGCTGTGTGCAGAAACTGTTGAGGGTTCACACAGGTAATTGCTAAGTGTTCCTAGAATTTGAGAATGGTAGAAGAACTTTGAGGAATGTAGTGGATTCCTCATCCCTTCCGCTCTCCACTTCCCAAGATGGATGGACATTTATGCTAATGGAAACATGGTTAGCATTTATTGAGTGTTTACTGTATGCCAGGTATGATTAAGCTTGTTGTGTACATTGCTTTCTTATAGCAACCCTATGAGATGAGTACTGTTTATTGTTTTGTTAACAAAAGGGCAACTGAGGTACAGAGGATAAAGTAAATGAACTTTAAGCTCACCTAGCCATAAAGAGGTATTTGAACTCATACTGGTGGCTGCAGTACCCAGGCTGTAAGCCTCTGTCTTTACCGCACTCTGGATTAGAGGAGGTGAATGATTTTGAAATAGAGTGTCAATCAAAAGAGGAGGGTGATTGCTGATAAATATTAGCAATATCTCCTGATGTGGAGATATAGACACCTGAATTCCGGATGCATCATGAATTTATAAAGTTGAGTACACGTGAGACAGACCTATTCTTTTCTTCTCTACATGACTCCAGCCCTCAAGGAGAAGTTGGAGGAGGAGTGAAAGCAGAAGACAGGAGCACTGACCATCTTACTGTCCCTTTGTAGCTGCAACCAGGGCCTGGATTACCCAACTCCAGGTCTCCCCACATCTCATCTAATTTTTTTGATTTACAAATACAAAAGCCCCACCCAGGCAGGATAGGCAGGGGAGAAGCATGTCATCCTTGTTTTTCAATTCCTTTTTTCATCTTATCCTAAGTTCCTTGGTAATTTTCCGATTTCAAAGGAAATATTTGGAAGAATATCTGAGGATTGGATGTGTTCATGTTTTACACCAAATGCTTTCAACATGAGAATCCGCCCAGTCGTATCTAATAAAAATATCCTTCCTGAGCTGGTACCAGGAGGTTTCATTGAAATAGCAGTCGATAAGCAGAGCTGATTTGGCACCAAGGAAAAAAATCACAGGCATATCAGGCCTTTGGAATTCGAGAGCACAGCTAACTCTTAGTTGCTTAAGGACCATATTCCAATTGTTACCTCATCAAATGCTTAAAAATGTACCAGAAGGAAGAAGACACATCTTTTCTTCCTTTCTGAAGCTGAAGGTTGAGGTTTCCGGGACAAAAGGCAGATTAACAAGAGAAAAGCATACAGATTTATTTATTCTAAGATCAATATGATATGAGGGTTTTGGAAAAGAAGACTCAAGGAAACAGGGAAACCTATATATTTTTATGCTACATTTGACAAAGAACTGGAGAGTTATAGGTGGATGTGATAGCGTAAAGGGGGCTGTGATCTAAGGGCAATAAGCTGGCAGGGGGCTTTGCCAGGCCCATGCATTCAGAGGCTTCTCTGAGTCCCTGTGACTTCAGGAATAAGCATGGTCTCTTCCTCGAGTATAGAAAGGTTGCCTTTCTTACCAGGGTTATGAGCTTCTTCTAGGGAAGGCTCAGGGGAAGGAAAGAGTGAGTTTCCTACTACTGCTGTGTTCTCAAATGCCAAGCGGCTATAGCTTGGGGCAGCCTGTCCTGAACCCTGCCCCCCACGCTGTATCAAACTGTACTGACCTGTCAACTTGACATGTCCTTTTGCAGATGCGTGTATTCCCTTTCCATCACGCTGGAGTGGAGAAACCCAAACTGGACCGCTGCTGACATCTTGACCCCAAGGACTCTTCTGTCCATGAATTAAAGCTTGTGTGAGTTCTCCAAAGCATTTCTTCATTTTTCCAAACACACATGCCCAATCGACAAAAAAGTCAGAATGAAGACCCTAATAAGTAGTTCCTAAGGTGTTCATTATCACAATTTCCACTGCTTATTGCAGATCACCACAGTAGGTGATATGCAAGGTGCTGGGGACACCAAATGGAACAGAGATCTTGCCTGCAAGAGCTGACCATCCGACAGGGGAGGTAAGACACACAGGGTGCAGACAGGAAGTCATCACTGACACAGGGAATTGAAAGGAGGAAGTAAATGTCCCCAGCTGGGAAGAGTATGAAATGCTTCCCGGGAAGTGGCATCTAAACCAGGCTTTGACTCTAGAGGAGACCTGCATCAAGGACAGCAGAGGGTGTGCTTGGAGGGGTAGTGAGCACAAGAGGAGGCAAGGCCAGGGCTATACGCAGGCAAGGGACACACAAGGGGTTTCTCGAAATTCCAGCCGGCTGGAGTTAAAGGAAGAGGGACAAAATGGTCAAAGCCCGTGATTGGCCTCTGCTTTCTGCTTGTGACTTGATTCACTAGCCCAAAGCAAGTGCTAAGGTCTTTCCCAGCTCGGTTCCTTCCTAGTTCCGACTCCGTCATCGTGACATGGCAGAAATCTTGAGTTTCTGCGATGGCAGGGGTTATGACAGGTTATAACGGAAACCCTGGGGCGCTTGGTCATTTTTCTCAAGCTTTCTTGCTTTTGTCACTCTTGATTCTGATGTTTTTTGCACATTATGCTTCCCAGCCTGACCCCCTTTCTCCTTTCTCTAAACACTGAGCTCAAATGCCAATGCTTCTGGAAGGAAGACTGCCTGTATCTGTCACCTGGCACTTCTGAGCTCTGGGTCCCCTCCTCTGCTGTCCCGCTGCGCTCTGCCCATCCAGCCAGCCTTCGTCACACTGTGCTGAGTTTATCTGCATACAAAGCAGCAGCAATGGTAAGGACAGTGTCCTGAGCACTCAGAATGGTCTGGGTTCCTTTGCTCCACTCCATCACTTCCTCAAAGAGACTGGAGTCCTTGTGGACAGGGACATTGTCCTACAGTGAAGAGGATGGCCTGGAACCACACTGCCTGGGTTTCCATGCTGGTTCTGCTACTTCTTTAGCTGTGTGACTTGGGTAATCTACCAGCCTCTCTGTGCCTTCTCATTTGAAGTGTGGGGAAGATAGCAATGTCCACTTTATGAGTTTTATTGTGATTGCCACAAATTGCATAAGGAAACAGGTTCCGGAAGTCGCACTGGAAGTTCTATGCATTGATATGTAACGGTATTTTCGGGCTGTTTTGTTTTTACACCAGTTAATGAACCCAGGTTCATTTAACCATTGAGCCATAAACCATAGCCCATTTTATTTTTATTTCAAGCCAGAGTTTCACTAGGTTGCTTAGGGCCTTGCTAAGTTGCTGAGGCTGGCTTTGAACCTGAGGTCCTCTTGCTTCAGCCTCCTAGGCCACTGGGATTACAGGCAGCCGTGCCACTGGGCTAGGCTGATATGCAGCACATTCAGTAGGTATTCTATAAAGGAATGCTACTTTACTATATTTGTTTTTAAACTCAAGAGATTTCTGTATTTAGCAGCTGTACTGAACACACAAACAAATTTCCCAAGGTTCCTTTTAATTTCCAGTCCCTGTTGCCACTTTGGGGCCTCAGAGTCCATTCGGAATGCCTGATGCCATGTGTTACCCTGACAAGTCAGGGCAGCCTCCGGCTACCAGGCCACTGAGCAGCGCCTCCAGCCTGAGTCCGCACTCGTTCCGCAGATGCTTCAGTTTAATCCCAAGACTTAGAGCTTTGAAAACACCATCCTTCAAAACATTATACTTTTGTTTGTTTCTAGTACATGAATTTGGTCTTAAAAAAATAGAAAAAAAAAAAGAAAGAAAGAAAAGTAACTGATCTGTTCTGTGCCAGAGCTGTCTGGTCTTTCCAAACACTTAATCCAGCAGCTCTCATTGTGGGGATCAAAGAGCCTTCTCCACGTTCCAGCTTTGTTCCATGTGGACCAAAGAAACAGGCTGAAAGGAGACCTCCTCCCAGCTTCCGGGCCCTCCCTTCCCCTGAACTTTGAGAGAACAAAGAGATTTACAAGGCAAGGAATCCAGCTACAAGGTGCTAATGATGGGAATCCTGCTCCTGAGGTCTGGACAAGTTCCCTGAGTCAGAAGGCTTCCAGGAGGCTGGTGGGAAGCTGGGGAGAAGAAAGGCAGACAGGAACCTCGAGCCAGGAAGCCCAAACAGCAGGAGGCAGAACCTGGAAGCTGGAGCAGTCAGGATTCCTCTCCTAGAAAGCAGAGTGGTCCCAGACGGAAGTGCTCCTTCTCCAGAGAGAGGTGCCCTTCCGCCATCATTGCCACTAGGTTTTCAGCCCTCCAGATGCCTGGGAGGTTCCACCCAGCTCTCCTCTCTGTTGAGTCTTAGCTTGTGCTCAGAAACACAACAGGGGTTTGTCGAGAATGGCAGAGCAAAAACTCTAGAAGGAAACCTGTTTAGCGTGACCCAGAATTGCCTCACGCGCTTGTTAAGATATAGATTGCTGAGCCCCAGGCTCTGAGTGTCTGATTCTGGGTCTGGGCAGAGCTGCAGGATACACATTTCTAACAAGCTCCCAGAGGCTGCTGGATCAGGACCATCCTTTGAGAACTTCCGTTCTGTACAATTAATCTCCAGATTGATACACAATCAACCATTCACAGTCTATTAGGGTCTCTAATCTCAGCTCCTGACCGCCTCTCCCCAGGGACCTAGAGGCCCCATAAGCAAAAAGCAGAGCGAAGCCTGTCATGGTGATGCACACCAGTTGTTCCAGTGGCACCCGAGTCTAAGGCAGGGGGATCACAAGTTCAAAGCAAGCCCGAGCAACTTAGCAAGACCTTGCCTCAAAATTAACGAATAAAAAGGGCTGTGGATGTGGCTCAGTGGTAAGGAGCAGGGTGAGTACTCTTTGACCAGATGAGGTCTCATCCTCGTGGGTCAAAGTAGAAATGTGTGTCCTACTCTGAAACTCAGGGGTGCACTAAATAATACTGGGAAAAACAGAAAAATCCGCATTGTGGCTGAGCAATGAGGGAGGAGATGTCATGACAAACTATATTCACCCTGAAATCCACTTACTAGCTCCAGTGACTATAGACAAGTTCCTTAAACTCAGTTAGCCTCTGTCTTCTGCCTTCAAGAATAAAGAGTAGCCGGATGCGGTGGTACATGACTGTAATCCCAGCAGATGGGGAGGCTGAGGCAGGAGGATCACAAGTTCAAAGCCAGCCTTATCATCTTAGTGAGGTCCTACACAACTTAATGAGATCTTGTCTCAAAACAAAAATATAAAACAGGGGGGCTGGAGTGGTGGCTCAGTGTATACAGCGCATGTACAGCATGCATGAGTACACGGGTTCAAACCCCAGCACCCACATACACAACTAAGTGTCAGAGCAACGAAAACCATGTGAAAAACTCAATAAAAATTGATTCTCCTCTCTCTCTCTCTCTCTCTCTCTATCACTATCCTTCTCTCTTTAAAAAAAGGATATATATATATATATAGAGAGAGAGAGAGAGAGAGAGAGAGAGGTTCGGGAAGTGGCTCAGTGGTTAAACACCTCTGAGTTCAATCCCTAGTCATAAAAAGGTTATAATAATAATAATAAATAAGGAGTCCCACCCCATTCACAGGATTGTGAAAAAGATGAAATCATGTAACCTATATATTAATCTCCTATTGGCCTCTGTGACCAACGTTAGTCTAAAAGACCAAACCAGCCAAAGCAGCCTCAGTGTTCACCTGTACTCTCAGCCTTTCTGAGGCTCACCTTCTGTCAGCACCCAGCGCAGCAGAAGCAATGGTTCCAACTTCAGTGAGAAAAATAAACGTCTTCTCACCCGCAGCTGATAGCTGCCACATTGAGCGGAGCATGGTGCGAGAGGCTCACCCATGCCTCCAGTCACCCACCCGCACGTGAGGCAGCAAGGACATGTGGATTTCTGTTTAACTTGGCTGTGCCCAGATGTCTGACAATCACAGTGCTGTTCCACCCGGAAGTGCTGGACCCTTGCTGGAGAAAGTCTCCCTACCTCTGCAGGTAAGGACTGAGGCCCATGGAATCTCTCGGGGATTCTCAAAAGACAACCTTTGAAAAGCGAATGTCAGCTCAACACATGGGTCCCCAAACATTTTCTATCTGAAACAGAAAATTTAAGAGTATGTATTGATAGTGATTGCCTCTGGATTGACTTGTCCGGGGCTCTGCTCGGGGAGGTGTTGAAAGGGAGGAACATCAGCTGAGACTAGCTGCAAGCCCTTCCTGTCCATGAGATAATTGTTTCACATTCTCTGTCAAGGTCCTCTCTGGGGTCCCAAAATAACCAAACCAGTGACCACATGCTTCCAGTGTCATATAACTAAAGCATCTGTAAGTGTTAAGACGGCCCCCACAGTATGGCAGCTGGGTTCTCAGTCGCTCCATGATCCTGAGGAAGGAACAAAAGGCAGACTCTGGTCCTTGGGAGCTTAGAGATCGAAGCAAAGGCTGCTGTGTCAAGACTGAAACTGCAGAGATCAACAGATGCCTATCCAGGCACCGTGGCACATGTCAGTAATCCCTGTGGCTCAGGAGGCTGAGGCAGGAGGATCACAAGTTCAAAGCCAGCCTTACAACTTAGCAAAGCCCTAAGTAATTTAGCAATACCCTGTTTTATTTTTCAAAATAGAAAATGGGCTGGAGATGTTGTTTAGTGGTTAAGCACCCCTGAGTTCAAGCTCTGGTAACACACGAAAGAAAGAAAAAGAAAGAAGAAAGAAGAAGAAAGAAAGAAAGAAAAAAAGAAAGAAAGAAAGAAAGAAAGGCCTGTACTCACTAAGTAAAATATGTTCAAAAAGAAGAGAAACACGCAAACAGTAGTTCCACATGCACAGTGGAGTTAATAGCTCTTGAATAATTTTCAAATGCCAGTAAAATAAGTGATATTTCTAAAAAGCATGTGGTCAAGTCAAGGTGTCTACAGCCAACCTAGGTAATTCTTTCTTTTCATGGAGAATTGACCCTAACCCTGGTTTGCCTGCTTACATTTGGGAATTGGGACAATGTGGTATTGTCAGCACTTTAAAAGGGGAAGCCCGTGTGTCTGGGCCAGACATCCACATTTTAGACCCAGGAGGACTGATAGACAGTCAAAACACCAATCTGTACATTTCCCTCCAGAAATACTACTGTCTCATAAACTAGTGCTTGCCTTTGTGTGGCCTCTGCTCTGCCCCTATTCCACATATGCTAGGTGACAGTTCTCCTGGGGACCCTCAGACCTGAGCAGGGGCTAAGCCAAGGATCTACAGTAAAAGAAGGGCAGCCCTGAGGTCCAAGTACATGCTGGAGCTTCTTGTCTGCTGTGCTGGACTGAAAACGGCCTCCAAAGTTATCCATGCCCTTATCCCTAGAACCTACAAATGTCGCGTTAATCGGCAAGGTCCTCAAGAAGGGGAGATTATTTTGGATTAACAACTTGTGCCCCAAAAGTAGCATCTTTATAGGAGGAGGGCAGAAAATTTGAAGGCAGAGACAGAAGCAGCAATGTGACAGATGCAGTGAGGTGCACACTGCTGGCTGTGAAGACAGTGGAGGGACCAGGAGTCAAACAAGGCAAAGAACGAAGCTCTAGAAGCTGGTAAAAGAAGAACAGATTGTCCTCTGCAGCCTCCAGAGCGGGTACAGTCCTAGACTTTAAGCTCAGCCCACTGAAACTGGATTGGATTCTGATGCCTAGAACTGGAAAAAGAATAAAGGTTTTAAGCCACCAAATTTGGAGTCATTTGTTACAGCAGCCACAGGAAGCTGATACAACTGGGCACCTTCAAGCTCTGTCCTTTCTCTGTCTCTAAGCATTCAGCCCATGACCTGCTGTTGACATTGCTTTTCCCAATGAGACACCTACACCTCCTTTATCTTCCACATCCCTGGATCCTGTCCACAGGTGATAACACCCTCATGACTTCAGTGGAGACAGAGACCATGTAGAAGAGTGTTGGACTGCCTGGAAGGATCCAAGGCAGGGTACACATGCGCTCTATAGCCTTGATCATGACATTTAATCACTCAGAGTACACACTGTTAGATCTCTTTGAGTTTTATTTTACTTTCTTATTTTTAAAGGCAGGGCTTTCCCACATATTCCAAATAAACACAACAATTCCTTTGCAGGATCTGGTTGAGAATCAAATGGAATGGACAGCACTGATAGGTAGCAATAGTCAGCCTCTGTGGAGTCCAGATGTCTATGTGTCATAACTCAGTGACACTCCTCATGTTATGCTCACTGTACAAATGAGAACACTGAGTTCTAGAAAGATTGGGGAACACCTGTGCAAGGTCACACAGCTGATCGGCATCTCAGGAGGCTGCGGTGACATCATAATCTAAATAGTCTGATTTCAGAATCTATCCATTTCACTCCTTCAAGACACTGTCCTGATTGTGCATGTGGAAGGACCACAAGAGTCACCAAGGGTCCCCTGGATCCAGGGATAGTGCTGACCATTGCCTATGCCTGCTGTGCCTCCAGCTGGCATGGTTATCTCCCAGGCTCCAGCTGCTGAGAGCCACATCCTCCCAATTTGGTGGACACTATCAGGAGCCAGAGTGTGTTCCTGGTGCTGATTGCCACCAAATCTGTTTCTTCTATAGTGCAATTACCCAAAAGCCATGGTGGCTGTGAGGACAGGCTCAGTCTACTCCCGAAGCTTGTGATTTGCCAGAGGCACAATTCAAATGGAACCCCTAGGCCCCCTTTGAGAGACAGTGTCATCAGAGCTGAACTTTTCTGGTCACAGGTAAGGGAACAGTTTAAATACCACAGGTGCCTTGGACAGGAAGGCTGAGAAGGTGTTTCCCATTGTTTCTCTTTAGTTTTCTGCATTTATCCACTCAGTAAACACAAAGAAGCACTACTCCTATCTACCTACTGTACCCTAGGGCTAGAACAGTGAGATGGTGACTTCTCATACCTGAGAGTCCAGCATAAATGGGACATGTACCATGAGACCTTCCAGACATGACCATCTGGTACTGGGGACCAGAGAGGAAATGGCTGATGTCTCCTGGAGAAACTGAGCAAGAATTCAGAAAGACTTTGATCTTCAGTGGTCTTACTAAGAACTGCCCAACAGAGAGGGAAGAGAGCCCTATCAAGTAGAAAAAGCAGCTTATACACAAAGACTTAAAATGATTGATGAGAACTGGAACCCCAGGTCCATGGATAGAGCAGAGTAAAGGGAAGTTCGGGCTTACACTCTAAAAGTAAGAGTTGGACCAGCCATCCCAGACCACAGCCTGATTGAGACTCAGGTTAGACACCAGACTGCTTTCGGGAGATTGCAAATGGACTGAGCCTCCCACCACACTTCCCTCTGTCGCCTCAAACTCTTGAACCTGAACTCTAAAGCATGTCACCACAAAGCTTCCATGTTAATGAGCGAACGTCAAGGCATCTCATTCATATGCAAATGCTCTGACACAGACGCTATATGAAATGAATTCAGATGCAATATGCCAGCATGGTTTAAAAAAAAATCCTTCCAGAGAGTTATGATGTTGCTACATAAGTTAATGAGAGGAATGGAAGAGCAAACGCCGCTCTCAAAACCTGTCAACAGTATAACTGTTTAGATGGGTATTAAAGCCAGACACTGTCATATAATTTGAGGGTATGCTTGAAGACATATTAAGAATATTTTGTTTCTGACAATTGAATCATAATTTGAATAGACATCTCCAGAAAGAGAAGTGGTGGTAACAGCCATGTAATGTTTATTTAGGAGCAGGTGAAGATCTTTGATTCAAAGTGCTGGCTGAAGTGACAATACCTGGTTCTTTGAATGTCAGAGCTGCCAAAGGGTTGGAATTTTATTGTAACTGTAAGTGCCCAAGAAATATCAACTCCATGTCCAACGCTATGCGAAGAACTCTACCTGCATTCTTAATCTTCACAGTAGTTTTGTAAGGCAGCAACATATATATTACCCTGGATGAGCCATCTGAGGCCCAGGGATAGCCAGTAACCTGCCCAAGGTCACATAGCTGGTGAGGCAGGGAATGAAGAACCCAACTTCATAGTCTTGCTTCTCATCCTCTGTCCTACACACCCACCAGCAATGAATTCTATCACTAGTTTTTTTGATTGGTTTTGAAGAGAGAGGGACAGTGAGAGAGAAAAAGAGAGAATCAATTTTATTTAGTTTTTCATGTGATATTTTTTGCTCCAACACTTTGTTATGTGCATGGTGCTGGAGTTTGAACTTGCATCCTTGCAGGTGCCAGGCAAGTGCTGTAGCTGCTGAGCCACTGCTCTAGCCCCTGTGTTGCTAGTTTTAAGGAAGAGGAGAAAGCACTCTACTGATGGGGCTGTGACCTGGCTAAGCCTCTTACAGGCATATTTTGGAATAAAAATATTTTCCCATAATCCCCAGTTAAGCTTTTGGTGAACTTTTCACCAAATCTTGCCAAGAGATAGTGTGGTTTTGTGAAAGAGGTACAGTCTTTCTAGAGAATCCAAAGCTGAATTAGATCTTGGTTTTGGCATTTATTAGATCTGTTGCCTTAGGCAAATGTCTAAACTTTCTCTGCCACAGTATGATCATGTATAGGGAAAGGAGACTCTTACTTACCTTACACAGTTGTCACCGAGAGACCGTGAAATCCTGAATGAAAATTAATGCGAAAGAGTCTCGCTTCCTCTGCAGTTCCGTACAGTGGTCCACATGGAGATTCTGAGGATGCGAGCCCTCAGGACAAATGCTCCATTATCCAACACAGAAGGTCGAAACTACTGATTATTGAAAAAAGAAATAAATAAATGAACATACAAGTGCGTCCGTCCACCCATCCACAGATGATTGGGGCATGTGAGTTGTAAGAGCTGTGAATTCTCAGGCTGATGAAATAACATGCAGAAATGAGAAGAAACACAACACATAACAACACTCATGGTTCCCACAAACATAATGAAGAGTAGCAGAGGCCAGACAGAAAAGAGTGCACGTTGCATGATTCCATTTGTGTCGTGCACAAAAGCAGGCAAAACTAGCTCCGAGAGAGTGGTGACTGGAAGGGACACTGGATAAAGGCTCTGAGATACTGGTAATTATCTCTTTGTCAATCTGGGTGCTAATGAGATTTGCTTGGCAAAAACAGGATGAGCTATGAGCTGACAACATATGGACCTTTTATGTATTATAATAAAAAATGTAAGGACCCTTAAGAGCTTAAAATCCTCTCCAAAAGAACATTATTTTTTTTATTCCACAAAGCTGAACAAGGTGCAGGAGACATCATCCCACCTGGGAAGTGGGAGCCAGGCAGTCCAACTTGCCAAGAGGGACAAGAGACTTGTCCATGTACCTGCTGAGAGAGGGTTTTGGTGGTAGGCACGCTGAAAGACAGAGACCGAGGTGCTGGGGAGGTAGGAAGATGGGTGAGGAGAGGCCTGGGTGAAGAAAGGAAGAGACGGAGGCCAGCACCTCCCTGGGACCCGTCCTTGCCTGAGCTTCCACTGTGTGCTGATCACTGCCAGCATAGGCCAGGCACCCTCTGACTCCATCCGCACAGCCACCTTCAGAGCTAGGTTTCACAGTCTTCCTTACAAATAATGGAAACTAGGTGTTGAGCATCTAAGTTACTTGCCTCAATATGGCCAGGAAGGAGAGGACCTGGAATTTTCAACGGTCTGCTCAATTGCAGGGAATCAACCCTTGGCCAAGGCGCATTCCTCTTTCCATGGGAAGATAATCTTATCTCCTTCCTAGTCCTGGACAAGAATTAGTCAGTTTTGATAGAGTGAGGGCAGAGGGGAACCAAAGAGTTTTAACCTCCACTAGGTAGGTTTTTAGCTACTTTACCTCTTGCTGGACCCTAATGGTGCATGGAAACCCAGAGAGAGATTAAGATGACAATGCCATCCAGAGCATCCTCTGCTCGCAGAGTTTTTCAAGGCCTGCCGTTGGCAAGTGCTAATTCGGTAAATTAATGAATGGAAGGACAGAGCAGCCCTTGGCCATGGTGATAGAGCTGTTCCCTTGCATTTCGTCCACAGAATAAACTGGAAAGCGATTTTTCAATCCCCACAACACAGATGAAGAAATGAGTACTGCAGAGGTTGAAATGACCGGCTCAAGGACGTGCAGAGGAAGTGGCAGCACCAGCATCAGCCAGGCCTCTTACCGCAGGCTGGGGAAACTTCTCCCAGGATGTCAACACCAGAGGCTGCTGCGTAGACAGTGAATCCTCAAAACCATGTTCAAGAGAAGCCTCTCTTTACTTAATAAAGCCCAATGATCCTTTAAAAATAGTGCTGCTGTTTATTGTATTTCTGGAGTGCAGAGCGGCTGAGCAGAATATTTTAATGCCATGTTCTGAGAAAGATGCAGGCTTTAAGCAGCGATGCAATTGGCAAACCTTGGGAACAGACTTGCCTGTGATATTTGGGCATATTCTCTTTTCTGCTTTCTGCTTTGAGGTTTCTCAATAGCATTTCCTCCCTGCCTGAGACCAAGGACAGGATAGTGCTAGCTCTGCTTCTTACTTCTGGGTCTGCATACCATGGTATGAAGGATTTGCCAATCAACTGACTATGATCGATCCAATCCCAATCATTCTTGGCTACTCAGTCAATTAACCCTGACAAGAAGTGGGGTGGGGTGTTGCTGCTGTCTGTGCATCCTCTAAAACCAAGGATACATCCACAAAACTTCATTGGGTGCCAAGAAGAGAAAGAAGAAATGCAAGAATATGGCACCCTTTTCTACCTTGTTTTTACGGGAGACGTTCTATCACAGGCCAGGAACAGAAACACCAAGAGAACAAGCATAAACCAATGGGAACCTCCCTACGTCCCAGTGGCAGCCATCTGAAGCCTCTCTTTCTCTCCAGTGTACACCAATTCACATCAGTCCCCAGAAAGTTACCAGCCAGGAATTTGAATACAATATAGAGGACAACCTCATTTTGTACTATTTTCTATTCTCATTACATTGCTGATTAATTTGCCCCATTTTTTGTTCTCTTTTTATGATCTCTGGACAATAAAGAAATGCCATCACTGAGTTTTAATTTGCACCATTAGGCATGCCTCCTGGCTCCATCAGTGCTAAAGATTTTCTCCCTTACCAGAGGCAGCTCTTATGATGATCGTGTTGCCTCTCCTGTCCCAGAGGCTTTCTCCCCTCTCTGAGACTTGCTGTTTTCCCAAAGCTACCCCAACAACATCTGCATTAGCCCCATATTCAAACACAAGAGCTGAGCTAGGGGAAAACACTAGGCTCAAGGATCTCCAAAGAACCCCGCCCTTGCCTTCCTCCCAGTGAGCAGAAACCGCTCTTCTTTGTTAATTAGGATCAAATCTCTGCCCCCCATAACCCAAAGAAAAGAAAAGCAGCCAGTTGTGCTAAGAGGCTGTAAAAGAACTCCCTCTAATCCTTCCAAAGCACTCAAGAGAAGGCTTCCAGCCAAGCCAGGGTCATTGAAGGTACTCTGCTTTGTAAAAGATATTAAAAACAATTAAGTTCATTAAAAAGGTAAGAAGAAAAACCTCATCTACAGCAATGACCTCTGCCCAGTCACTGTGTTCAAACAAGTACCTGTTCTCAGGATCTGAAATGTGTTGGAAATTTCAACGCAACTACATAGAAAGGCAAGTCAAACACACCAGGCTGAGGGTCTTTCTGCCTAGCAAATCAGCAGAAGACAGAAGCAAATGTCACTCAAGGGTCTATGCTAAACAGGGACCAGAAAGGAGTAATACAACCTCTGCCCTCAACAGTCTTATAGTCTGGACAGAGAGATGACAGAAAAACTACCTGATGGACACACTGATAAGGGAATCCTGGAGAGAGAACTGAACCTTAAATGAGGAGTTGAATTTGCAGAAGCGCAGGGAAGATGGGACATTCCAGGCAGAGGAGACTATTTCAAACCAATGCAAGTAATAACAACAGGGAAGTGCACGTGCAGTCTGGTGAGAGTTTGGGCAAAACAGATTGAGTCCTTAAGAGGTTGGACAAACCAATGAGCTGTGAGGTTGTTCCCAAATTCCGTGTGTTTTTTCACTTGAAAGACTGTGAACAAGATCACCTCTCAGAGTGGCCTCTTCTGTACTCATATTCCTAGAGCTCAGAATTCTCCACGTTTCTATCATATTCCTTTCTTGTCTTATTTTTCCTGTCCAAACCACCTCAAAATTTCAGCAAGGGACAGAATCCCCCAACAGAGCATTTGAAGTCATCACCATGAGATTGTAGTACACAGTAGCCTTTATGGGTGGAGGGCAAGGACACAAACTATCCTCCACTGGTCAATAAGAGTTGTCCTGAGTCAATGGAGAATAGCTCCTCTTTGAGTTGTACACACTGTCATGGTGATAATAGCAAGATGATAATAATAAAATTGCATATCTAATCAATTATATGACTGAGAGATAAACTTAGGCATGTCTGAGTCAAACACCTGTTTGTTTTTCACACCACAGTGACAGCCCCTGTAGGTACTCATGGAATTCATGGCTGCCTATTTTCTGTGACGGGAGGAACCTCAACCGTGCTCAACTTATTTCATATTCTTCCTGCAACTTTCAAAATAAGAGTTAATACCTAGACCCCAGCCGTTGAGAAAGGAGGTCAATTCTCATGTTTTAAATCCGGAAAAGGTGTAAGGACATACAACCTAAGGCATTTGAAGAGTTGTATTGGGAAGGAGGGAGGGGGAGGAATAAGGGTGGGTAATTGGGGGGGTTCTTGGGGGATAAATCTAATATTTAGATTATATATATATTATATTTTTCATTAGAAGCATGTTTGATTGTTCAACAAATAAATTTCTTTTTTTTTTTTAAAGATAGAGGGACAGTGAGAGAGACAGAGAAAGAGAGAAACAAGTTTATTTAGTTTTTCACATGGCTTTAGTTGCTCCAACACTCAGTTGTGTACGTGGTGCTGGGGTTTGAACCCGGGTCCTCGTGCTTGCCAGGCAAGTGCCGAAACTGCTGAGGCACCACTCCAGCCCCCAAATAAATTTCTTAAAAAAATAAATAAATAAATAAATAAAGAGTTAATACCTTAATGACTAGATTAGCCATTAACATAAAAGGTCTTTTTTAAAATGGAAAATAGAAGCAAAGGGAATATCATTGGGTCATCTCCCAATAATTCCCAAACTTTTAGAGCTACGGTGACTCTGTATTCCAAAGTATGAGTTACGGCCCAACAAAGAATGTCCATTACAATTTGGATGCCAACAGCAACTACAGAAAATACTTACCGTACAATATCACTACATTGACCATTGTTCCTCTCTTAACTTGAGATGGGTTTTCATTAAAGTGGGCTGAACTTGCCAAAGAGAAGAGGAAGAGGACATTTCTAATGCTGTGGCCTGTGTAAGGATGTGGTGAGCTGAACATCCTGAAAGAATTTCAAGGGAACACCAAATACTAGCATGCAGATTATATAGTCCTATTGACCCACTTACATTGGAGTCAGATTCCACCTGCATGGTTTGATTTTGTGAAAGAAATATTAGTTAGATTTAAGCAGCTCTGTGGGACCCTATCCAAGCAAGTTGGAATTCTGGGAAAGATCTCAATTCAACCATTCAGCATTTATTTACTGAACATCCACTATGAGCCAGCATACCAGGGTTTGTCTACATGTAGGAGACGCAGAGAACTAGAAAATAATCCCTACATTCTCAGCAGGAACCCTGGTATGAGACTGAAACTAAAATTCAGGCCCTTTTGGATACCATCAAAGATCATGGTTTGATCAAGGGAAGGCTAGTTTTGAGGACGAATAAGAACCCCTATACAGCCATCTGGCCAGAATTAGCCTAGTACTCAGGGCTGGAGAATGCAGGTAGGAGGATGACCTACCATCTGGAGTTTCCACATACACTGGACTTTTTGCTTGTCCAGGGAAGTCGTAGATAAACCGGTCCCTGTAGATGAGAGGCACTGTCTTTTGCAGCTCGGCAGACATGATATAGTCAGAAGTGGACAGCCTGAGCCCAGCCTCGCTTTTTTCTCCACTCTAGCTCCACTCTTTCAGCTCATTCCTAGGTTCATTTGGGTCCTCTCCACTGGCTCTATTCCCCAACTTCAGGTCCTGAGGCTTCACCATGGAGACTACAAATCCATTTTGTCCTCTGAGTCTTATCTGGCAACTGTGACTAGCTTATTAGTATCATCCACAACCACTGACACCAAGATAATTATTGTACATTAAGCATCTAATATGTGTTAAATATAACTAATATTTCCATAGCCTGTCTAATTGGGCTCCATATCTGCTCTGTGAGATGAAAATTCTTCCCATGGTAGAAAGTATAAATTGAGGAGGGAAATTGGGTACCTGCAAGACTCCTTTCTAGACCTATGTGCAACTTAGATAACTGCTGTTAACATCAGACTTCATAGCCCTTAGCACCTGCCCACCTGGATCATCCTCTGACCCCAACTAAAAAAAAAAATGAATGATTTTCACAGCAACACTCACATTTGTACACTTTTATGATAACTAGAATTTCCCTTGGAAGCCAGACCAGAGAAAGCTACCATATAGTGAAACACTCTCAACTATACTGGCAATGTTCACTTGCTTACAACCTTCACTGTAAAAAAAAATACATTATACACACACACACACACACACACACAGATATATATATATATATATATATATATATACATATATATATATATATTCATCCTTGTGGCCTTTATAAACTACATAATCCATAACAGATTATTTCTAGTATTGCAACACTTTCCAAGCATGTCAGATCTTTTGGAAGAACATAGAGAATTCCTATCATCAGCTTCCCTCTCTGTTAAGCATTAAAGGTGACATGGTGCTTCCAGTGTCTGGGATTTCCTCCTTGAGCAGACCCTGCATCAAACCCATCATTAGTACCTGCATTTTTCCCTTTAAAGAAATGCAAGGAGAATTAAGGATAAGTGTCAGAAACTCCCTGCCCTTATAGTAATGAAATGGAGGTTGATGGAGAAAAGTTTCTTGACCAAGATCATAAAGCTAATAAGAAGGTGCAATTTCTATCCGGGTCTCTGATCCAAACCCATTGCTCTGTATCTCGTCTCAGCCTACTCAGTCCTGCTCCTGGATGGGGGAGGATGGGGAAGGATAAATGCCTCATTGGGTATCTTCCAAAAAGCTCAAGTTGCAGCCCCGCCACAATCCTCCCTCCTGGAAGGCTGCACGATCCACTGTCGTAGCACATGGGGCAAAATGTGTATTTGGAAAAGGTGTGCAGGCAGCTCTGGTAAGACTTCTTGTGCTTGTACTTACACAAGACCACACAGCCTCCCTGGAGTAGGAATTTGTGACCGGGATTCATGGATGAACATCTCAGAGATCCTTGAGCCCCCTGAGAAATAGTACTCTGCAGGAACATTGTGCATTACTCTGGGAGCAAGTCCCTCATTTTCATCAGATTCTCTATCTAGTTCCTGACTGAAGCTTAGAAACACCTTCATTAGAAAAAATGTGTTCCTGCCAAAGCAAGAATGTTAATTCCATCTCTTCCAGCCGCAACAGGACCTGGACACATCATTTTATTCCATTATTCAGGCCACT
Organism: Aplodontia rufa; assembly: GCA_004027875.1. Taxonomy (NCBI): domain Eukaryota; kingdom Metazoa; phylum Chordata; class Mammalia; order Rodentia; family Aplodontiidae; genus Aplodontia; species Aplodontia rufa. The sequence goes on from PVKS010000258.1 coordinate 189,987, forward strand.
CACAGCTTACATTTAAGGGAATGACATTTCCCCAGTTTAATGGAATATCACTATTGATAAATAGATCACCCCTGGAGTTATGGAACCCACCAACTTTTACACTCACTAAGGTGAAAATGCTTGTCAGACGTTGTCTTTTCATTCTCTCAACTGGCTTTGATAGATTTCCATCCAGGATCAAAAGGTTGACTGAACACCGGCTGGGAATGAAGTTTTGTGGGTTAATTAAGATGATCATTAGCTGCTCAAGCTCCTGCTTAGCTTCCTGATTTGTAGGTAGAGAGTTTGCTTCTATCAAACCCAGTTGCTCCATTGGGATTAGCATGTGCATGTGGAATGTTCAAGCAGATACAAGACCCTCCCAGGAAACCAGTTGGTTTCTGAGCATCCGTCATCCATCCTGATAGGATGAACGCTTTGCCCTTGCTTCAGCCCCTTCTACCACGTGATAGGAATTTTCACTTGAACGTTTGTGAGCAATCTCATCACTGCCTAAGTGCTTCCTTGTAGTCTCTGCTGGTGCAATCCTGTCTTTTGCTCTAGTGGTTGTAACCATGCATGCACTATATCTCTTTCCATCTTTGGAGTGCACAGCACTAAGCTCATGGTCCAAACACCAGTTGAGCACCTACAGCAACTGATGGACACTGAAAAATAAAAATGAGCTAGGGCAGCTCCTCACAGCCCAGTGTAAGGGGCATAGAGCAGCCCAGCAAAAGCTGAGTGGGGGTAGGCATCCTGGATGAGATAACATTGCATCTCCAAGGGCCAGAAATCAGGTGGGAGAATGGGAAGCATGGAGAAGAGGCTGCTCTGGGCTGAGGGAATGGTGCATGTGAAGGTTCTAGAGGCAGCACCAAGACTCACAGGAAACTCGGCTGGTTTCTGAGCATCAGCCTTGGCCCTGCCCTAGCTCACTTCAGGGCTGGAGTTGATTGCTTGCGGATCATGAAGACATTTCCATTCCTCTTTCAGAAATGACAACAGCCTCAGTAAGGTTAGTTGGTTGTCCCAGAAGGGAAGCTGCTATTTATGTTCCCCCGCAACATTCAGAGGTTGAAGCCCCAATCCCCAATGTGGTGTTGTTTAGAAGTGGGGCTAACTTCTAATTATATTTAAACAAGGTCATGAGGGTGACAGCTCCTTAATGGGATTAGAGCTCTTATAATAAGAGAAAGACACAGGAACATGGGCATGCACTGGGGAAAGGCCCTGTAAGCACACAGAAGGAAGGTGGCTGTCTGAAACCAGACAGTGGGCTCACACCAAAACTACCAGTGCCGCCTCGATGGACTTTATGCTCCGGAATGGTGAGAAGTAAACGGCTGCGGTATAAGCCAGCCAGACCATGACATCTGGTGTAGCAGCCCTGTGCCCCAAATCCCAAAGAACGGAGAAGTTAACGAACTGTGATGCCTGGAACTGAGTCATGTGGAGGTGTCCGAGGCAAGAGGGAGGAGGAAGAGGAAGAGAAGGGACTGCACACTTACTGTCTGATAGCCATGCCAGAGGAAGCTCTTTGTTTTCTTAACTAAGAGAGGAGGGCACTAATGTTCGATAGATTAAGAACTTTACCCAAGGTTGCACAGAAATATATTGGCAGCCTCTAAAATCCCTGTCCTTTGATGATTTTATGGGTTTAACTCTTTGCTGACCAACTCAGGCACCATCCCTTTGGTTTATTGAAATTCCAGGAATAGCACCATTAGTCTGATTTATTTTCTTTATGAAAGGCACCATTAGATGCAAACACATTACTTGATAAATAATGATATTCCTCAAGAGCCTTTCATGTGTCAGATCAATACTGGGCATTTCACATACAATATGCCTAATTATGGCAATAACCCAGCCAAAAACCTGTCACTGCTCTCATTTTACAATCAGACAGGATAGTTCGGGGAGGACTCCAAACCTGAAGAGCCACATGATGTTAAAGCCAGGATTGAAATCTTGAAGGGAAAGTTCTTGGGGACATGAATTTGTTTTCCTCAAATGTCAAAAACATGTTGGAAGAGTTTAAGTGGTGGATGTAAGACCTAATATTTTTTAAAAAATGAAGCAGGCAATCTAGCACAGTAGACTGGGAATAAGATGTTTTTGAACACCTATATTCAGTTATTTTTTAGTAAACTTCATAGAGATGAGATAAGAAGCATGACAAAAGCTTATGTAAGGTGGATTTTAAAATGCCTGAAGATCTTAGGGGACCCCAAGCTCAATGTAAGCCAGTAGCATGTTACGGTTGCCAACATGAATTTAGCCTGCACTGATAGAATTAGGAAAGGTTGCTTCCTTTGGGTATTTTGATTATCGCATTTGTTAAATCAATAGGGTGGAATAAATATATTCCAAATTCTCTGGAGCTAGGGAGCCCCATTATGAGGTAGCTCCAATTCTTTTTGCCTAGGAAGTGGAAGCAATGACAGACACATGCTGGCTGAATGTAACAGACATAAGGTCAAGGACAGAGGACACAGCCGAGGCTTGACTAATGAAACTGACTCTCCCAACTGAGATGCTGAGGCTACATATAATTCCATTTTCAGCAAATGCAGGCCTGGGATCTTTATAAAGACCAGTTTAGGTACTGACACATTTTAGACATATCCATGAGGCACTACTGAAACCCAGAAACAGTGCTGACACCATCTCTGGGATGAACAAAACCAAGAATATTAGTAACATGGAATTTGGGGAGATCAATAGGTTGTAACCATCATCCACAAACAGAATTGACCAACTACAATCAATATGGGAAATTCTGCAAAAGTCCACAGCAAAGTCATCCTGAGCAAAGTGACCACAGAGTGGAAAAGAACATCTCTAGACATCCCTAGGGTGGATTTGGGCTCACATCTATATCACTCCCTTGTGCTTAAATTTTCTTCTCCTCCCATACCTACCTAGAACTTGGTTTATTGTGGTTTCTCAAGTTCATATGCTATGACATTTTACTCTGCCTCTGTAGAAAGGAAATTTCTTTTATTATTTATTTTTGGTGCCAGGGATTGAAACCAGGGGGTGCTTAACCACTGAGCAATATCCCTAGTCCATTCTTGTTTTTTTATTATGAGACAGGATCTGACTAAGTTTCTTAGGGCCTCACTAAGTTGCTGAGGCTGACCTTGAACTTGTGATCCTCTTGCTTCGGCCTCCTGAGCCACTGGGATTACAGGCATGCACTGTTGCACCTGGCCCACAAGAAGATATCTAAGAAATTCTGTTGCCATATTCAGTGAACATTCATTGACACATGCTTGTTGCAGGACACTGCAAGAAACCAAGCCCTCCCCTGAAGGAGGTTGCCATCTGAAAGTGGAGTTGGAAATTCCACTTGTGGACTTGTGAGAAAGCACAGATCAAGGCCACCAGAAGTGTGGGGTTCGCTTTAGAGCTTCTAGGGAGTGGTCACAAAGGTGAATCTTCAACCAAATAAGTCAGCTCATCTTAGAAAACCTAAGGTGAGTGACCACAGAAAGTAATATAATATGAGGTTTACACTATGATATTTTATTCACTTGGGGAGTTTCTTGCAACTCTCTTGAAATTTCTTTCCAGGAGTTTCACCTTTAAAAGCTTGAGGTGAAGCCAGGCCTCGTGGTGCACCTGTAATCCCAGTGACTCAGGAGTCTAAGGCAGGAGAATCACTTAAGTTGGAGATCAGCTTCAGCAGCTTAAGCTGAAGCACTAAGCAACTGAGCTAGAACCTTTATCAAAAAATTTTTTAAAAGTAGGTGGGAGCTGGGGATGTAGCTCAATGGTTACGCACCTCTGTGTTCGGTCCCTGATACCAACAGAAATGAAAAGAAAGCAAGCTTGGGGTGGGAGTTGGAGGGATTGGGAGAAAGGAAGGAATTCTATAAGGAATAAGCTTTCTTGGTTCATTTTTGGTGGCCATAATGAACTATCATAGATTGGGTCATCCACAGAAAATGCAAGTTCATCTGAGTTACAGTTTTTGAGGCTCAGAGGTTCAAGGTTGAGGGGGTGCATAGGATGAGGTTCATCGTGCTGGTGGAAACCCTGCGGAGTCCAGAGGCTGCACAGGGCATCACATGGCAAGAGGGGCACACTCACAAGACAAACTTCCTTTTGTAACAGATACACTCTGGAGATAACCCATTTATCCCACTAATCCATCAATTTGTGAATGGATTAATCCAGTTGTGAGGGAAGAGACTCATGACCTAATAATGGATTCTTAAAAGTTCCCCTGTCACCACCTCTAAATACCTCACAATGAGGGGTAGATTTCAGCGTGAGTTTTGGTGGGGACATTCAAGCAAGAGCAGAAGCCTACCTGGGAGAACACCCCCCACTAACTCCCTGACCCCAGGCCTCTGAAAATGCCTTCACTACAGGGTGCCCAGAAGAGTCAAATTCTCCAGGTAAAGGCCGTTCGACTGGTCTCACTTGGGTTACTTCAACATTTCCTGAGGATTTTTACTTGTGGTCAGTCTCCCTCATACCCCTATGGTGTTGATGTTATTTTTTATTTTGTTAGTTTGTGTAGTGCTGGAATTGAACTCAGGGTCTCATCCATTCTAGGCACGCTCTCTACCCCTCAGCCACACCCCATAACTTGTTTTTGATTTTGTGATTGTCCTTATTTGGTGTCACACCACACCACTTAACTCAAGGATCTGAGTTTATTAAAACTGCATGAGACCAGGGTCAAGACCCAGGTACACATATATTTATGTATTCCCTAGGAAAAGATGGGGGGTATCTGAAAGAGCTATTATCTTTATGCAATGAATTTCCATTTTATTCTCATTTTTATACTTTTCTGAATTTCTAAATTGAATATTTTACTTTTATAATTCAGGGGAAATTATTTCTTGGAGTGAAACCAAATAAATTACTACTTGTGGTTCTCAGGGACTCTTTTTACTTACTGCTGTGACAGTTATAAAAATTTAAATTGTTTACTTTTATAAATATTTGGGAGTAGTTTTTAATGGTTGAAAGATGCTGAGATGTGAAATAGAAGATCTGTAGATACTCTTCATTTCTCTGTCTCTCTCTCTCTCTCTCCTATACTAACAGTTCTCCAAGTATGACTCTTGGACCAACAGCATCACCTGGGAACTTAGGAACACCCCTCTCCCTTTGTACACACATTTACACATGCAATTACACACACCTTTCTGCTGGATCAGAGACTCCAGGGCTGTGGAGTTTTAACAAAAGCAAACAACATTGTACAAACCACTTGCTCTAGGCTTAGAGAGTCATGGGCAGGCTGTCACTTTTAAAGGAGACGTGGTGATCCTGATTTCCCTTCCCTTATCTCCCACTGTCAGCTTGATCTCCAGGTCGGTGGAGGAAAAAGAAGAAACCACTGCCTGAGTAAATTCTTCCAGGTGTCTGTAGGGAGTAACAAGTTTCGTCACCTTAATCAGCCTTCTGCTGTTGCTGTTTTCATTAGTCAAACTGTACCCATCAGCGGGGGGGTCCTACAGCTGGAACTCATCAGTCACCCAACAGTACTGAGGAATTTCCCCACTCTCCCTAACTGGAGTCTACGCCTGCTAGCAGGGAGCCCAGCACTGCAGGTGTGTTCCTCACCCTACCCTGGCTGCATCGTACCCTCTCCCCAGTGCTTACCCACAGCAGGCAGATGTCTCAGCTGGGATACCCCTCCGGAACCTGTCATTTGACAGGGAAAATTGAATTCCAAAAAAGAGAAGAACAGGGCATACCCAACCCTGGAATGCTAATTCAAATCCTTTTGCTGTACACCCTAATGCAACTTGCATATTTCTATGGCATAAGTAGGTGTAGAAAGAAATCGATCACCACCTTGTTATTGCAACAGCTACAATGTACACGCGTAGATATCTGTCATATATTGGTCACCATTTAAAATAAGGCTACTGTTGAGGACAGATTGCAAATGACACGAAACGGCCCTGGATGGTGCTTTTTCCAGGGCTGTTTGGAGAATCCCCGTCTGCCCTGTGCTCAAATCATTGAAATCAGTAACCGTTTTGCCTCCAGTCTTTTTGGTCCCTGCCAATGCATGATTGAGGTGGTGGGAGGGACTGGGAAAAGATGACCCCAGCTTCCAGCAGTCCCCGACCTGCTGCTCATTCACAATGTGACCTTGAGCACTTTAAAAGGTCTGACCTCAGTCTCCCCATCCTTAAAACACAGGGGTTAATTAATAACTTCAAGAGCTCTCCCACTGACACTCTCGTACCCAATGTGCACTTCGAATTTGTCAGCCTCGAGCAAACATAACACGTCCTACACACTTTCTAGGATAGGCCAAGACATCTGCCCACACCTCTTCAGTCATGTCCACCCATCAGCATCCCCCAGCCCAAGGCTCAATCCAGTTTGAAGTCCTTGGGAGTCAGACGTCCTAACTCATTTGCCTGACCGCACCAACCAGGAAGCCAGTCTTGGCAGGCACATTTGGCCTTCCAGTGACATTTGGCTTTGGCTCTGAGTCCAGCAGGAATTGTCCAGGACCCTGCGAATGCCTGTCTCGGATACTATGAAATTAGAGATTAGAAAACCAAATGTTGAAACACTACCTCTCCATGTTGTAAATGTTGGAGATTCTTCTGCCATTTATGGCTCTGAGAAGAGCCGGTCCCCACTTGGGCAGTAGGAGTCGGTCTTAAATTACCTAAAAAGCCTGAGTGCTGGGCCTGGGCTCCATTTGTTTACAAAATAGGCACTTTCAAAGGCCTTTACTAGGGAGTGGCAATTCCCAGGTCCCCTGCTATAGGCTGATGCATAATGCATAAGGTGCTGGGAAATGTGTATTCATGACGGCGGCTTGGCTTTTGTCAAAAAGAACTGTGAAATATTATGATGGAACAATTTTCATTTCTGCCGCATTGTTTTTATAGTGCATTCATGACTGGGGATTGAGGGCTTTTTGAGTTTTGTCTGGTGCAGATGTTGCGGTGCTGAGAGCCGCTTCAGACGTCCGTATTTCCAACTTTGTTGCTGACAATTACTTGAAGCAGAGGGAAGGGGGGCTCTCTTGGGGAGACAAAAGATGTATGTCCTCAAATAATCTTGCCCCAATTTATTCAGGAGGGTGGGATGAGAAGGGAAGGGAGGAGAAAGGGAGGGCAGAGGGAGAGAAGGAGGAAGAAAGCCAGCAAGGGAGGGCCAAGCTAATGCAGTTGCTGTTTCTTGAGTGCCACGCCTGGTCCAGGGCTTCCGTGCTTGTTTCTTGAACGTTCCTAAGGGAGCAATGATCTCCATCTCTCCATCCTCCCTGTGAGGAAACAGAGGCCCAACACGGTTAAGCCAAGGAGTTGTGAAAACTGGATTTGAATCCACATCTCCATGACCAACGCTACATTCTTCCCCAGCCCCAGACTGCCAGGAGAGCTGAGGCCAGGGAGGAGCACCCTGTTTACGGTCCATCTGAGAAATGGCCATAAGACCCGGGGCTGGGAAATACCAAAGCTGCTTGGGTTTCAGAAGGCAGCTGGGGAGCCACACCCAGAGAAGGGCTGGGCAGGAGGGTTTTGAGCAGCAGCCTGTGAGGCCTCCGCCCCTCATCCTCCCCTGCCCTGGCTGCCTGGCAGCTGGGCTCCAGGTGCAGATAAGTGCACCTCAGGTAGACGGAGGGACTTGGCTGAGGTTCCACAGCTCCTGAATTGCTCTACCGGCATTCTAACTCAGATTTCCAGACCTCAAATCCCAGCCTTCTCTCAATGTGCCACTGGGCTGCTTCTGAACAGAAGTTCTGGCCCCCTGAAGCTCCTGAGCCAGGAAGTTAAGAGTTCTTGGTGGCAGGAATTGTGGCTTAGTTTTCCCTGGATATCCAGGGCTCCCATAGCTCCAGGCAAGCTCAGAGTGGAGACTGGGCACATACACATTAAAGGAATCTTCTGTGACAAAGAAGGCCAGGATCCATTTAAAGGGGCAGGAGAGGAACTCATTCCAGAACAACCAGGGAAGCAAAGCAAAGAGAGATGGTGCTACACATGAAAGGCCAGAGGCAGAGCCTGGAAGCCCACCTAGCAGGGAGAAAAGATGAGGGAGACTGGAGAATGGAGTCCCAGAGGGGTTGCCAGGACCTCAGCTCCTGCTTCAGATGGGTACAGCCCACATGGGTTCAGAAGTCTGAAGAAGAAACAGACGCTCACAGAGGTAATCGTTTGTCTTCAGAGAGTTTATCAGGTTGGGAGCTCATGCTTTTCCAGATGCGTTCAGGTCTTTTTCATAATAGAAGCTTTTCAAGCTAAAAATCTGTGCAGAGGATGATTAGCTGAAACTCCCAATGATCAGCCACAAGTGTAGGGTGGTGTAGCTCACCACAAACCCAGCCCACACACCTCTGCCACTTCCTAACCCAGAGCAAGCTCTTTCTTGGCTGAGAGACTTGGCATGGACTGGCCCTCTGCCTGGAACCCTTCACCTCCCTTCCAAGTGACATAGCTGGTCTAGGCTCACCTTCAGGCCTCCGTTTATTCAATTGGTCTTCCCACCTCAGTGTTTCCCAAGCTGCAGTGTTTGGATTTGCAGCTGCGTTTGTAGTTGTTAATCATCTTACTGTTATATTTGTGTGTCTGTCTCTAGCAGTGACCTGAAGCTCAGAGCAACAGGAGTCAGGGTGTCGTCTGTCCACCCTTCCATCCCCCGTACCTAGTATCTCGCCTAGGATATAGACATGGCCCAGGAAATGTTACAGAATGAGTGAACCAGCTCACGGTGTGACATGCAAGAGTATTAATAAGGCATGCCCAAAGGGATTAAAATCCAACCATCCTCTCTCACACTGCACAGGGCACTTATGCCTATTTGGATAAGCTAACCAGGCCAGGGGCAAGCAACGAGCATGAGAAAACAGATCAAAGCTTCCAGCAACTGTCTGAGAGTTTGCCCTGGCCCATCTACCTCTGGGCAGTAAAGGCAGACTCTTGTATAGGATTAGAACAAATGTGGTTTCAAAATCCCACGCTCCCAGCCACCAATATTGTAACCATTAGCCTCAGTTTCTATATCAGCGTAGAGGAGGGCAAAGGTGCCTACTCAGTGTGGCCATGAATACTGAGTTAGTTACAGCGATATTTTTACAGGGGTGGTTTTGCTCCCCAGGAACAAAATGTTAGGAAATGTTTGAAGACATTTTTGATTGTCACATTGTCACAATTAGAGAGGAGGCTAGGGATGCTGCTAACCATGCTGCAAAGCACAAGATAGCCCAAACACACAAGCTTTGAGGTCTGGAGACAATGGATTAAAGACCTGGGCTTGCCCAAGCTACCTCTGTACCCCAGCCTTCTGCCTGAGCAGGGTACCTGCAAGCAACTGTGGAGAAGACTGCCTAAGTTCTCTTCACCGGGGCTTTGCCCACACACGTGGCACTCCTGGAATACCTGTTTTCCGATTGTTAAGGTCCTTCTTTTATATCTGCTCAAATCTCACCACCAAGAAGCCTCCCCTGCTCTTTCGACTGTCAGTCATCTTCCTCCTCTTGCTCTAAACCTCTTCAAGTCTGACTCAAGTCTACTCAGTGCTGAGGTTTTCTCCAGCCCTGCCCCTTCCTGCCAGTCCTGACATCTTGGTACCAAACTCTATCTTCCGAGGCGGACACTTGACTGACAAAATAGCAACGAGCTCTGCAGGCGGATATATCCAGAGTCCCAATTGGGCCATTTCCTCCTAATGGCTGGCTTTTCTCATCTGCAAAATGGGCACAATTGAATCCATACATCAGCCTTTCCCTCAGCATTTGAGACGCTGTAGTGTCAAGTCGCATACAGTGGGCAATAGAAAGTTATTTTTTTCATACACAGAGCTCAGTAAAGTCCTGATGAGTTGAATGCAAAATCAGGCTCTCTTGAGAGAGTAGGATTTTGTTTCTTAGTTCCTTGAGAGCCAAGCACACTGCCAGGTGGCATGAGAAGGCATCTGGCTTCAAGGTATATATTTGGAAGAGAGCGTTGTCTTCCTGAGATAGCTTTCTGATTCATCACTCTCCCTATGCAAAACCAAATGGTTCTCCATGTAGTAGCAGAGGTTTTGCAGCATGAATTTGCTACTCTCCTGATCCATGCATTTCCTGAGTACAAATTTGCCACCTGTGGTACATGCTGGGCTCCCTCAGGACACCACTGCCTGGTTTGCTCTCTGTCTACGACTGTCTGAATCGGTGTTTGCATGCCTGCAGGGTCTGTCATCTGCAGGGTTTCAATACATGGATGGCACTCACAGGTTCTCACAGTGTCTAGGTTTAGTCTTGATGGATGGAGAGTGGGGAGTGATAGGAACTGAATGTTTCTGTACCCTCAAATCCATATGCTGGATAGTTTGGGGAGGTGGAGCCTTTGGGAGGAAGTTAGGTCATGAGGGTGGAGGCTTCGTGATGGCATTGGTAGCCTTATGAGAACACACTTGCTTTCTCCCTCTGCTCTCTGCTGTGGAGAAACCAGTAGAAGGCATTTTTTGCAAGCTAGGAAGCAATTCCTCACCAGGAGCTGCACCAGCTGGCACCTGGATCTTGGATTTTCCAGTCCTAAGAACTGTGAGAAATAAATATTTGAGTTCTAAGTCGCCCAATCTATAGGATGCTTGTTGAAGCAAGCTAAGTGGGGGAGATGAGATTTAATCACAGAACAATCAGCCATCAGCAGTTTCCTCAAGCTGATTTTGTGTGTCCTCTCCTACATCTCTGAGTTTCAGAATGTCCCAAGTACTCCACCTCTCCCAAGGAATTTGGCCAAGGTGACCCTAAGAAATTGCATGCCCTTATGATCTGGCATGCCCTGGCCTCTCCCATGCATGAAGTCTTGCTCTGAAAGACAGGGGCCCAGGCAGAAGACCCTGTAAGATAGTAAGCAGCTTATTCTAAAGAAGATCTAGCTAATACGTAGTGCCGACCAAAGACAGTGGAGTGTCTTTGGGCCCCCACATGTAGAGACCTTCCAGTGGAAGTGGGAAAGCAAGGCAGAAGAGGAAGCAGAGGGTTGGAGCAAGATTAATCCACAGATCCAGGACTGGAGACTTGAGGGCCAGCTGACAGGAGCAGCTGAAAATGTTTTATTTTGGTGACTCAGAATTTTATCACTTCGGAGAGGCAGGTCGCAGCTAACTCTAATCAGACTTAATATGTAAAACATAAAACAGAAACAAATAAACAAAAACAGACACCATCTTCACAAAGCTGGTGTGATGCTAGGGAGCACCAGAAACTGGGCTCCTCCTGCCTGGCTTCTTTAGTCCTCTCTTCTTTATTATCCCCATCTGTGACATAGGGACAGTCATCTCTTCCCTGCTTATCTAGTGTAAGAATTAGAGGTCAGAAAAATTCAAAAGAAGGTGAGATTAACCCTTAAGCATGGATAGGATTAAAGGATGATGCTTAGTTGAGGCAAGATTCATTATCACCTTTTCCAGAAGCCTCCCCAGTCCTGTCTCGTCTGCTCCAACTCCCAACAATACACGCTTGCACAGCCCCAAGTCACTATCTTGCAAAATACTTAGCATCGTCAGCCTCTTATATTTAAATTATGTGGTCCTTTAGCATTTGTCTCACCCACTAGACTGCAAATGTCACATAGGCAGGTGCTGGGTCCCCTTCATTATTGTTATTTGTATCATTTGTTCTTACGAGGGCCTTCCAGAACATACCTGCATGTGTATCAAATGACTGAACAAATGAATAAATACGAGTTCCATGAAGCCTGGGAAAACTCTGCAGCAGGCCTCTCCCTGCCAATCACTCCCAATATGTCATTTAGAAGCATCCTCTGGCTTGATAACCAACTGCAGGCCTCTTTTAGAGACCATTAGCTCTTACTGAAATTTAACAGGTTAATGAAGGTGTCCAGTATTTATTCTATATCTTGAGGCTACAGAATCTTTTCTTATCTGCAAATGACTTAAAAATACAGTGCGGGCATCCTGAGACATTTAATGGTTTTATTAGGCCTGCTCTTAAAGAGAGGAAAAAAGCTGGTTTTGCCATACAGTTTCCAACGACCACTTTCATATTAGCAGAGTCTGAAACCAGAATCAGTGGGTACATTTGAGAAGAAATCCAAGTACAAGAAGTTACAAGCCACATTGTGCTGGTGGCCAAATGCATGGCAATTACTAAGCCTTCATTATGCAGAAATCTAAAGATCTACGGCTGTTTAATTAAGAGTCCAGTGGTTTCCAGCAAGTTATGAAGCATTACAGTTATTATCTTCATTGGTGGAAATCAGTAAAAGGTGATTCTTGCTCTGCTACCATTTACCATGGCCAACTCCATTTTCTCCAAACTTTTTAAGAATAAAAAAAATTCACAAAATAGTATTTTTTAAAATTTAGGGCCCGATTTATTTATCTACTAATTTTGCTTTTTGCTCCTTGTCCCAGGTTAAGTGTCCCCTCTTCTTAGAGTGAGCTTTTGTTAACAGCATCATTACCTTGGTTACGCACCCATTTAGTAAGGGAACAGGTGGGCCACACAGAGGTAATGATGCTGGAATGAAAAGGGCAGCAAAAGATGAATTGTTTAAAGGTCCCAGATGATTAAGCAACTACTTTCTTTGTAGCTCATGTTTTAGAGTAAAAAGCATTTACCCTAGACTACATTTTTTTTCATCTCAGAAACTCACCTGCATCTGCCAGATGTATGTCAGCCTCCCTCTTTCACGATGAAATTTCATCCCTCCTGGAACCTTTTGTGGCCACAAGCTGCTGCCCTCTGGCCAGATGAAAAGGCTTGAACTTTCTGCTCCTGGTCCTGCATTGGGCTCTAATTTCCAAACACAAACCCCTTTTTCTGGGAGTGCGTTGCGCCCTACCACTTCTCTCCCAACGCTAATCCCAAGGTCAGAGCGCATTTGCTTGGTAACGTTTGTGAGACAGTCTCCCACCTTAAATGGGCTTCTGATTGTTACAGGTCCTTATTCAGTTGTACATGTAGACAGCCTTCCAGTGCTTGCATATTGGCTATAATGAAGCAACAGCATGTGTATAGAGCCAAGCTCTGGCCTTCAGCCTCCCTCTGCCGGAAGATTGAGAACTAAATTCCAGTATCTAACTGGGAGCTTTGAGGTTTGGAGACTGAACGTGTCCCCCACATCACTGATCTAGAAATTATGGTAGATATACATTTTTTATATGCATATAACAATAAATATTTGTGTCTTACAAAAAAAGTGTTTCATTGAGACAAAAGGAGTGAAGCATGAATTGGGAGTGCTCCTAAAAATATTAGATGATAAAAGCATCATGAATTTGGACCAAGTTCAAGGTTCCATACAACTGGGTGCCCCACACTGAGTCAAAGCAGAATGTAAAACTGCAAAAAGGACTGTTCCTGCAATCTCTAGGAGAAATTCTTGACTTTCAGATGCAGAAGACCTTGCTTCCTGGAAGTCTCTGTCCATGCAGAGAGAGGTCTTTATCTCTAGCCTCTTCCTCTGATGATGCAGGGACTTATTGAGTATAGCAAAGCTCAGGCCCTAGAAGGAGAACTTGATTCATGTTACTCCATGCACTGAAATGAACCAAATAGAAAGGAGAGCAGCCTGTGAACCTAAGTCCCATTGAAAACTGAGGGTGGGGGCCAGCAGCAGCAGCAGCATCCGGAACTTAGATGGATGTATCCTCCGGGCTCCAGATTAACTGAGTCAGAATGTACATTTTACCAGGACCCCTGGGAAGAGTTGCTTCAAAGGCTTTTTGATAGTCTGTAACCCACGTAGGGAGGCTACAGCTCATCTCTGACCCACACTACAGCCCCTAGAATGTGTTCTCTAGGAGGCAATGACTTTATCTTTGACCTTACTCTAGAAGATTCTCAATAAATGTGTTTGAATGAATGAGTGCTCTTGAGACTCTCTTTCTCCAAGGCCTGAAGGCAGTAGATGTCCACTTCAGGCTTTAGAAACCACGTTCCTAACTTTTCAAGTTTGCCCACTAATTGGTAGCTTTTCCTAAGCCTAACCTGTGAAGTCCTTTTGCTTTTAGGCTAACCTTAGTACCAGCAGAAATTTGCAGCTCTATCATGAACTCAGGGAGGGGAAAAAACCCTGCTTTGCCCTATGCATTTTAAACCCCTTTTACTAGCAAGAATCACTTCCTGTTTGCTCTCAGAAGCCCACGGTGCAGAGCCAGTACACATCCTGTTCAGCAGTGTTCAACTTTTCCTTAAAAGAGCAATGCGTACCACTATTGAACTTCCCCCAACAGAGCCATAAACCAGTCTGTGTAACACTATTAAATGTCCCCCAGGCAGCATTAAACAGGATCTTAATTGTGATTGTTTTGTCAGTGATAACATAAAATTAACTCTCTGACTTCCTCAGTCTCATTTTTCAAAGTAGAGTGGATATGTTTCCTCCTAGACAGGCTTGGCTTTATGGCAGGCCATCATAAAACAAAACAAACAAAAATTTCATCAGTCTCAAGATACTGGATGTAGTCTTGGAATGTGAAGGATAAGTATTCAGGCAATGTTAATATTTGTTTCACTTTATTTTTTTGACATACAGGATGCTCGAGCATCTCCATATTTCTCCTTCCCCACCTATAGGGTAGGACGGCTTCATTGACCCTCCCTGGACATTGGCTATCTCTGCCCTCCCTGAAGCTGTTTCCCGTGCCTCTGACACCCCTCAAACAGAATAGCCTCCTATGTGGTATCCATCCCCAAGTATAGGTACTTATTTACAATCACCCTCAGTTGTTCACATTCCATTAAAATGTAATTTTATTTTCCTATTTCTCCCCAACCTAGCAGGCTTAGGAATCCAATAGAAAAAGTGTATATTTGGTAGTAAGATGCTAACAAATGGAAATCCCAGCTCTGTCTCCCAGTTGTCTAATGGTTTGAAGTGATACATTTAATATCTTTATATCTCCATTTCATCCTTTATGCACGTTCCACATTGAGGCATTCTAATTTAAAATGTTAGCCCATACAAGATAGGACACAGTTAGTGCATGGTAAATTGTCCCACTTTGCCCACCAGACCCCGCTCTTTGGATTCCTGGATGGTCTATAGAAATCAGGCCTCCTCGAGGGGAGAAGAGAAGGTTATGGGTGTCCACCTCTCCTTGAGTATATGATTAGACCCAACCCTTTCTCAATCCGTTCTATCTATCACAGAAAATGCACGAGAACCAGCCATCTTGGAAATCGGCCAGTAGAATTTTCAAGCCAAGGAGGGAAAATATATTATAGCAAGAAAAGTCACCAGTTTCCAAGTCAACAGGAAAATCAAATCACACCTCTGACTAGTCCTGAGACCTCAAGCAGCTCTTTTAAGCTTTCTTAGTTTCTGTTCCCTCATCTGTAGAATGGGGATAACTGTGGCTCCACACAGGTAGCAATGGGATTAAATAAATGTGTTAAAACATCTAAAACAGCAGGTCCATAAGTGTGGATAAATAAGTGAGAATCTGTTGTCTCTCTTGCCTTTCCTAAAAGGGTCAGGGAACATGAGGAGACTGATGTCTCAACCTGTTCCTGGAGCAGTGACAGCCACTCCTGAGCCATCAGCGCAGGAATGATCACCTGAGCTGCTCATTAGCATAAATATTCCACAACAATGTCATTTTAATGCTCCCAAAAGAGCACCTGTTATCTAGCCCACAAATTGGACCCTCTGGTGGCATAAATCATCAGGAAGCACTTCCCGTGTATCTTAAATGAAGGAGTGCCATTCCAACCAATAAGGCAAATATTAAACAAAACAGAAAACAGACAAAGCACAGAAATACCACATGCTGTGACTTTAATAGTTGATCAATTGCAGATCAAGAGCTTTAATTCTCCTCAGCTTTGGGTTGACAGCAGGAGCAGAGTTCCCACTCTTGGAGAGATGATTACTTTGGTGGAAAAAAAAAAAGGCTCTATTTAGTAAGAACTTGGCCAATAAACAAGCTGAAGCCTGGGCCTCTCTCCCAGCTAAATACCCACATAACAAACAAGGCCACCACACTGATAAATGACATCCCAGCCACAGGGCTTACGGTGACCATCATCTTGCCATATTGCCGTGCTACGTGACTGATTCTATTTCTGTGGGTAGATAATAAGTTATTTGAAGGAACAGGCCTCATCTGTTCTAGAATCCAGCCCTACTCAGGTACTGAGTAGAAGTTTGCTCAAGGAATTTTCTTGAACAAACAAATGGTAGTCAAAACAAAATCCACCTTTCCCGCAATCCATTGTGGTTCCTTTGCTGACCTTGTGGTGACCTTCATGGGAAGGTTGCAAATCTCTAATTCTACCAGGAGCCCCTGATTGCAAACTTCTTGGAGTCATCCCATGATTCTTTGCTAAAAAGCATGGCAATAATAATAATATTGTAATAATAACCATCCACATTTCCTCCTGTACCAACTATAACATATCTGGGTCACACCTGAACCCCATTTCACCTGGGGTTCACCATCTGTGTCCTTGATTGTTGAAAGTGGGAACTGTCATCTTTCAAGGCTAGGAGGGAATGGGAGGACATGGAAATACCATGTCAACTGGAACTGGAGTCAAAGCAACCAGATGGATGGTGGCTCTTCCAGTTTGCTGTTGGCAACTGATTTAACTTCTCCAAAAAGTGCCATACAACTTGACCCTCCATAGCCATGGGTTCCATATCCGTGGATTCAACCAACCACAGGTCAAACATATATTTTTAAAATGTGACTATGTTCTACATGTTCAGACTGTTTTTCTTGTCATTATTCCCTAAATAAGACAATATATCAACTATTCCTATTGCATTTACATTGTATGAGCTATTGTTTTCATCAGCTTTTTCACTGATAAGACCAAAAATCTTTTTTCTTTCTTTCTTTTTTTTTTAAAGAGAGAGGGACAGTGAAAGAGAGAGAGAGAGAGAGAGAGAGAAACAACTTTATTTAGTTTTTCGTGTGGCACTTGCTGCTCTGAAACTTTGCTATGTATGTGGTGCTGGTGTTTGAACCTGCGTACCTACCTGCAAGTACAAGGCAGGCACCGCAACTGATGAGCCACTGCTCCAGCCCTGAGACCAAAAACCTCGAGAAGAACAATTAGAGGAAGAAAAGCTCATTTGGCACTCATGGTTTCAGAGGTCTCAGTCCATAGACGGCCAACTCCATTGCTCTGTGCCTGAGGTGAGGCAGGACACCATGGTGGAATCACATCGGGGAAGAGGAAAGCAACTCGGGACATCAAACCAGGAAGCAGAGAGAGCTCCACTCACCAGGGACAGTATAAAAAATCCCAGAGACATGCCCCAGTGACCCACCTCTCCAACCACACCCTACCTGCCTGTCTCTAACCTAACTGATTAGGTTAGAGACTCTCATGATTTTCTTATGTTGTCTCACATATGAGATTTTGGGGGATTCCTCATATCTAAATCATAACAGATAGCATAAATAATTTAGAGATGATTTAAACTATATGAGAGTATACACATAGCTTATATGTGAATAGTACACCACTTTATATAAGGGACTTGAACAGCTGCAGATTTTGGTATCTCCAGAATCCGAGAACCAATCTCTCACCAATACCAAGGGACAATTATAAATATAAGAACCCTGAAATGTGCACATGAAAGTTACACCAACATACAAGGCCATACAGAAGAAAGAGTGAATTCTCAAGGTAGAGGACCCCCCCCCCCACCTCCCATGAAATGGCCACACCTGAGCAGGTCAGGGTTGAGGAGTGAACTACTTTTGTTATCAGACATTCATTTTCCCATGCTCAGTTGATCCATATGTATTGAGTGACTGTGTGTGCCCAGCCCCATGCTGGATTATAAAGGTCAGGTTCAAAGCCACAGGCTCTGTCCCAAAGAGTGACCGCACAGGGACCCAGGTTTGTCCCAGAGGAGCTCTGTGGCTGAGAGTGATGTGCTGTAGAGTAGTCAGAGAGGGCCTGCTGGAAGAGGGGCCTGCAGTCCTTAGAGGGAGAGTAATGTTGAACCTAAGTGGGAGGAGAGATGCGTTCACAGAAGCTTGTGTTTCCTGCATCTCCTCAGGTGGAGATTTTCTCTTTGCATAAACTATCACTCTGTTTGGAAGAAGATAGCCCTAGAGAGAAATTGCTATTGAGAAGAATTACTGGAGGCCTCAGAGGATGAGGAGCAAAGGGCTAAGTGGCTTGGAGGAGCAGGGCATTTCTTCATACTGGACAGAAACCTGGTGCCAGACAGACTGGTCTGAGCTGACTGGGAAGATGGACTACAGGGGACAGTGGCAGGCCCCACACTTTCCCTAGCAGATACAGTGAAAAACTCTGGCATGGCCCTAGAACTAGTGGAGGAACCACGATGCCTTCTGCCTCTCCCTTCTTGCCTGGAGATCATGAATTAAAAGCTGCCTGGCAAACACCATGGGTCAGGGCTGAGCTAAGCAGGCAACCTAGGCCTGGGCTCAGTCCGGCTGCCTGGCTGCCTTTTTCTGCTTATCAGAGATTTCTCGGCTCACAGAGCTCTTCCTTTGTTATGGTTTCAATATACTTCAATGGCCTTCCCCAAAAGTTAAAACCCTAGTCCCCAGGTAAGATGGTGCAACCTTTGAGAGGTAGGGCCAAGTGGGAGGTCCTCAGGTCATTGGGAACACACTCTAGGAAGAAATGCTCATGCAACCCCTTGAGTTCTCACAAGAAGGCTCTTATAAAAGGAGCAAGCATGGCCACACAGCCCTCCAGGCACCTAGTTCAAGATGGGACCACTTCTCTCTCTCCCTTTTCTTTAAAAAAAAATGGACTTGTTGTCCCCTGTATGCATTCCTGCCATTGCTCTCTATGCCATGAGCTGATGTAACCAAGGGACAGCCCTCATCATAGAGTTTGGACACTGTTTGAACTTGGAACCTCCAAAACTGTGTGCTACATAAACCTCTTTTCTTAATAAGTAGCCTGTTTCTGATATTTCATCACAGTAATAAAAACCTAACTGATACAACCTTCAGGAAAGTTGAAAGCAGTCATGCAACAGAAGAGAGGATCACAGACTGAAATTGCAAACCGGAGCATTGAACTGGCCTAACCTCTTCTAGAATCCTTATATTTTCTAAGACGCCTCCTGGAAGGTGAGTATGGCATAGATTGAAGGCAAAAGTGGAGAAAAACAGATCTCCATGCCTCTCCTTCTGTGTAACAAATAATGCAAGGCCTCTGCGCCTGACACTACCCATTTTAGCCTAGCTCTATCTCATCTCCTGAGGGTCAACTTGCAAGTGATGTGAATGTAAACTTGGATCTGGTAACACCAGAGCCTCTTTGTTTCAAATACCTTCACTTAATCTGCAGTGTTGGACAACTTAGAATTGGCAGTGTGCAGGGAAATGACTTGATCATTATTTGGGGCTAAATTGTTTCCTCTCCAAAATTCATATGGCCAATCCCTGTTTTAGTCAACTTTGTTAGTTGCTGTGACTATAGGACCTGACAAGAATAATCTTAGAAGGAAAAGCTTACATGAGGGCTCAGTGTTTCAGAGGTCTTAGTTCATAGGTGGCTCCTAAGCTCGAGGTGAGGCTGAACATCATGGCAGAAGAGTGTAGGGGAGGGATTTGGTTCAACGCATGCCTCCAGGAAGCACAGACAGTGACTCCGTGACAGATACAGAATATATCCCCAAAGGCATTCCCCGAAGCACCCTCCTTTTCCAGCCACTACCTGCCTGCCTTCACTGAGTTAATCCCCTGGTGGAGTTAAGGCTCCTATAGCTCAACCATCTTAATGCAGCCTTACTGCATTGTTTCAGGTGAGACTTGGGGGGAACACTTCATATTCAAACCATGACAATCCCTTAATCCCTAGCCCATAAAATGCATCTGTATTAGGAGATAGGAACTTTGAAGAGGTTATCAAGTCAAAATAAGATTATTGGGTTAGTCCTTCATCAAGTCCAACTTGTTTCCTTTTGAAAAGAGATTAGGACACAGCCATAGACAGATTGAGGGGCAACTACTTAAGAATACAGAGAGAAGGCACTGTGTGCAAACTATGGAAAGCCCTCACAAGAAGCCCACCCTACTGACAACTTGCTTTCTGACTTTCAGCCTCCAGGACTGCGACAAAATAAATTTCTGTTGTTCAAGCAACTCTGTCTGTGGTATTTATTATTATTATCATTATATTAAGACAAAACCTCACTAAGTTACTGAGGCTGGCTTTGAAGTTGTGATCCTCCTGCCTCAGCCTCCTGAGCTGCTGGGATTACAGAGGTGTGCCACCATGCCCTGCTCCCTGCAGTAGTTTGTGATGACACCCCAAACGGACTCAGACGATAACAGATCACTGTTAACTTCTGAGATAAATACCTATGAAGCATAACACTCTGAGACTCTGCCACACTGGAAAAGACCGGGCCCGCACAAGTACACACACACATACATGGAAAGCTCAGGCCTTCCAATTGTCCAGTCCTCCCTGTTGAAAGAAGAAAACAATTTTTCAATAGCTTTAGGGCAGTAGGAGAGGGGAGCTTTTCTTTATAGAGTATTATGATTTGCTACTTTGATGGTTTAGTTAACAAAAATAACTCATACAAAATACTTGCTCAGTTTGACCTAAGTGGTCAAATTGCCCTTTCGGGGTAATGGCTATTATCACTCTAACTCAGAAAGTTTGCACTTCGGGGCATAGAGAGCCCATAAAAATGGCACAGAATCATAGGCACATTTGCTATCATTGAACTCAGCTGTCTCTGAGAGCTTGGGACATGTGTGACATCTGCAGTACTGCTAGGACAATTCCCCACATCCCTTTGTAAGCTGATGCCTTTGTCACATGGAAGAGCTCCAGCCAGGAGGAAAGCTACTAATTGAAGGCACGTGGTGGCCAGGCCTTCAGGGAGGAATCTCATTGGATGGCTCCCCCTGTCTCTGTCAGTCAATCAACATGCAAGTATTGGCAAGCAGCTGAGTGTAGGGCACCAGGGTGATTGCAGAAAAACAGAAATGTGAAGAAACAAACACCCCACTGGTAACATCATTATAAATCAACCAAAGGAAACAAGATCCCAGGCAAACCGACATGTCCCTCCAGGCAGTCCTAAGTGTAGTCTACCCTGCACTAGGACAGGCCCTCACTCCATAATGACCAGTTTATGATTCTCCTAATTTAGCCCTCACTACTGTCTATATTCCATGTCTGCTTGCGCTAGAGAGTTAACTCTGATGAACAATGCTGGACATTAACACACACGTGCACACCCCACACACGCACAGGTGCACACACGCCCACCCAAGCTAATTTCCCCATAGTGGCTGCACTCTCGGTTATTTCCTTTAACCTTCCTTCCAGTCTTCTCTTCATCTGCCACAGAACATAAGGTTGAGAACTTGACGTTTTCTTTGAATGAAGGCTGCAAGTTAAGTGGACATTTTCCCTTAGATGGGTGGTTACTCTGGGCCTCCGCACAGCTGATCATGCCATAGCATGCGAGTTCACCTGTTCCTTTCCTGATCACAGACTCTGCTTGAAATTGGCCAGCAGGTCCTCAATAAAGAAATAGCCCTGATTGCTCGTTAAAACCAGGAGAGAAAGCAATGCAGATACAAAAGGCAGCGCAAAGCTTAACACTCAGAAGTTGAAAGTTGAGCAAGCATCGCTGAAGAGGGGAGGCAATTCAGAGCGTGGGAGCAGGAGCAGGAATTGAGTGTCCCAGCCAGCCACAAGAGCAAACGGACCCAGCCTTCACAGCATCATAGTACAGGGACAGTGCGGAGGAGCCTCAGTGAGCCTGTTGTGAAGCATTTGGTTTTCTCATTTAATTTCATTTAAATCCAATTATATTCATTGAATACACTGAAAGGAGATAGACAAGAAATATTATTTCCTTTTTAAAAATGGTTTCCCTTTTCTCTTCCTCTACAAAACTCACATTTTCCTACACACACCCAGCTTCATGAGCATGAAGCACGCACAGGTGAGCAAGGCCCTGCCTGTGAACATGTTTAATGCTCTCCTATTGCGGTCTTGAAATCGACTTTGGGACAAGGAACTCTGCATTTTCATTTTGCACTGGACTGGACAAATTACAGATGCAGATTTGTAGCTTAGCGAAACTTAAGTCTGACTCCTGAACTTTGTCCTAGACCTCTCTGTGCATGTCTTTATGAACTCTAGTTTAGCAAAGAATCATGCTAAATCAGGTTGGCAAGAACCCCCGTGTTTAGTCAGCCCTTTGTTACTGTAACCAAAGGACCTGACAAGAACAACTTAAAGGAGAAAATATTCATTTTGGCTTATAGTTTCTCAGAAGTTCAGTCCATGGTTGGCCAATTCCAAGGCAGAAGCATCATGGTGGAAGGGCATGGCTGGAGGAAAGCTGCTCAACTCATGGCAGCTGGAAAGCAGAGAGGGATGGGGAAGAGGTCAGGGATAGATAGAGTCCCCAAGTCCCTAGTGATACGCCTCCTCCAGTCATGCCTCGCCTGTCTAACATTTTTACCACCTCCCAGTAAATCCCTTCAAATTATCAATTCATCAAATGGTTGAATGCACTGTCATGGTCAGAGCCCTCACAATCCAGTCTTTCCAGCTCAACTGTCACCTCTGCATTGTCTAACCATGAGCTTCTGAAGGATATTCCAGATCCAAACCGTAACAACCCCCCACCCTTAATGTCTGATCACCTTTGATTCCTGATTGGTTTCCTCATCCTCTACCACCCCCCCAACTCCTCTGTTGTCTCATCACTTTGGTCTTTCTTAAGCAAGAACCCTGTTATGTCAGTTTATCTAGAATTTCTCTCATCTCTGATACATCCACTTAGCAATTTTCCATCTGCTGACCACTCTGCCTTGGTGACTAGTCCCTATTGTATTTGGAATTGAGCATGATCTACCTCCCTCCCAGAAAACTCTATTGCAGTGACCCCTGTGCCTGTCATAATGGTCCTGAATAAAGTCTGCCTTACTGAAATTTAGCAAGTGTGATAGAACTGTAGCATTAAGTAGCCAGTTTTGTTACTAGAATAAATAACTGTTTCAACCCAGGTCATCCTTTCTAAACTCTGCTCCCAAAACACAAATAGGACAACTTTCTCTGCCTCAATCCCTCCCAGACCACACTCTGCTCCGCTCTACCTTCAGTTCCTCTGTTAGGGTCACTTGCCAGTAGGATCAGGGATGACTTGAAAAAAGATTCATGACTGATTATAAATTAAAATAAGACACCTGGATAGTATTGCCTGGGAGGATTTTTGTTTGACCCAAAGTACTTGTGGGTGAGTCTCCCTTCAGATTGTTCTGTTCCGGAGTAAGTAGTAAAGAACTACTATCACCATAGAACAATTGCGCCAAGCAATGAAAATTCATCCTAGGTGTTAATTAGCTCAATATTTATCTCATCTAATATGCAAATTAAGACACTGCAGTCTCATTAGCATCATCTGTGTTTCCTTTAAGCAAAACTAAATCTCCTGCCAATGCAAGAAAAAGAAAAAAGGGGGGGAATCCCAAACATCAGTATTTCTCTTTGAAGCTAACGAGGGTTTGATTTGGTTCTTCCTTTGTTATGAGATAGCAAATTAGGAAAAGCACATCTTAAATATGCAAAGCGTGGCCTGACCTCATCTATCAGAGGCAATTTCACAGCCCTGGTGATGTGTAGTTATTATGCTTTCTGCATTGCTCTTGTCCAAAGAACTGGTTGGTCCAAACAACTGTACCAAGGAGCAGGTGGGTGCGTTTGCAGTGAATTGCCAATGAGGATAAGAACGCAGGAAGGAGATACAGCCTTCCAAAGCCTACTCAGCAAACAGATGTGTTGCTACCTCAACCAGGGGGGTCGAAATGAATTTCTTAGATGCCGTGAATCTTAAAAATGAGAAACTGTGTTTCAAATTGAAAAAGAGCAAATTCATCCTTTCAACTTCCCAGTTTAAGATGTTAGAACTTACATAATAATAATCAGTCAAATATCAAAAAGGCAGGCTACATGTGCTGGTAACACAAGGACAACACAAGGCAGCAATTGCTGCGGCAATTCACGCATTCGGATCCTCAGCAGGCAGTTCATGCATTCGGATCCTCAGCAGGCCATCAGGAATTCCACAACAACGGGCTCAGGACACCACACCAGGACTGCAGCAGATCAAACACGCCACCCCAAAATATGCCTTTTGGGCAAACAGATTATTCTGATCTGTCATTTTGAGAAACTGCAGACTCATGTGAAGCCCTGAGAAGCTATTCTTCTGTAACAGCAATTTACATTTATAAAGGAAATCTTTTGTAAGGGTGTTGCCTTCTCTGCACCAAGAAGAGAAAGATCACTAAATCACTAAGGATTATTCATAAACGTAGAAGGCACCAGCTGAAACCTGCATAATAAACCTTATTTTCCTTCATTGGTGCTGTTACTGGCCATCTTGTTTTCATCAAGCCTGCCCCGTACCCTTCTTGCTTTGTTTCCAAGGAAGATAGTATTTAAGCCTAAAGTCTCAGATCACTCCGTGAGAACCACCTGTATACAGTGTGCATGTTTTTAACATCTGCTTGTTTTGCTCTTATTACCCTGTCTTTTGTTACAGAAAGTCCCAGCTAGGAACTCCTGGAGACAGGGGGAGAAATTGGTGTTTCCTCTCCTACAATTGGCTGCATTAGCTGTCATAGTCCCACAGAACTCAGTAGGGCAGTATTTTCTCTTTTCTTAAAGGTGCTGGCATTGTGGTTCAGGGTGGGTAGGTCACTTGTTCAAGGTCATACAGCTAAAACTTTGCCCAGGTGGAACAAATAGATCAAAAGACTATGACAGGCCACAAGAAAAGTAGTCTAATTAGTAAGGCATCATGCAGGCACTCAAAGGGTGGGAACAGGAGGGTTGAAAGGTGCCTGACTTTCTCTCACCCTGAAAGTACCTTGGGGATCCTCTGCTTCCTAAGGCCATAAGCCCCAGGTGGCTCCTTCCTGCCCTCTCTTTCCCAGTTTTGACAAGTTATTTGAAAACTGTGTTGTGAGCATAGTCTGCTCTCTGGGGCAGGAGAGAGAGAGGTGTTTGCATTTTGACACCTTCTACGGCCTGAAAACTGAAAACCACTCCACCAAGCAGGCAGAAGCTGATTTCCATATGTTGCAAATCCTGTCAAGTGTCACAGCCGTGATGTAAGGAGAATTCTCTGGCTGTGGCTACACTTGCCAGGGACTGGAGCTGCCCTCAGCTGGGAGAGGAAGCAGAAGAAGGAGGTTGTGACCTCCTGGTGCCCCTTCACCCATGAATGACAGGTTCCCCAGAGTGATTTTGTCATTTTATTCCATGCCTCTGAGCTCTGGCTCCACCTGGAAGACAAGCAGCCAATTCCATGGAGCTAAAAGGTCAGCAAATGAATGTGGTCAGCCTTGGTGGGGCCTCATGAACCTGCTGTCCTCTTGAGCAAAGACTCTTAAATGAATAATAGGTGCAAAGCCATCAAAAAGCCACAGGGACAGATTTCAAGACTGTGAGGACATTTAAAGTACATGCCAGGCTGGGAGCAGTGATACACACCTGTAATCCCAGCAACTCAGGAGGATGAGGTGGGAGGATGACAAGTTTGAGATCAGCCTCTGCAACTTAGTGAGACCCTATCTATTCTGGTTCCCATGCAGAAGGTGACCTGGGATTGTCACAAGGCCCTTATGAGGTAGGTATTATGGACCCCATTTTAGGGATGGAGAAACTAAGGTAGGTATGTCATGGAAAGGAAACAGTATTTGAGCATTTTTTGAATGTTATACTTTTAACAACATCATATAAAATAGAAACAAATAATAGGAAGAGGTACTGCTTTGGGAGTGTCAGGTGCAGAAAGATGCTTAAGTGAGAGGGTATGATTTTTTTTTATTAGATGAATATGGAGTTACAGTTGAGGGGGAATCATTGTCAAACAATTAACAACAAATGTATATTTACATAGATAGCCAAGGCTGATGCCATGTCATGGATGCCTCCCTTGGATTCCCCATGATTCTGTGTTTCCCCCAGAAGAACCCCTGTGTTAATGGACTTCTCATGGAGGTCAGACATTTCCTTCTGAGATGATTCCCCCATATTCCCACCCTCCAGGCTCCTAGATATCCTTCCTAATCCCTCCCCTCACCCTGTCCCCCACCCTACACCTCCAGGTATCCTAGGCAATGGACCCCCTGTTTGTGTAAAAATTCATATATGTTGAGGTTATTATTAGCTTAGTCATCTAACATACTGTTTCCAGATGTATTCTAGCTTCCACAAATGAGAGAAAATAATCAGCCCTTGAGTCTCTGAGATTGGTATCCTTCACTTAGCATAATTTTTTCCATCTCCATCCATTTGGTTTTAAAAGCCATAATATCGTCTTCTCTAATGGCTGAGTAGTATTCCATTGCATATATGTACCAAAGTTTTTGTATCCACTCATCACGTGAGGGGCATCTGGGTTGGTTCCGTACTCTAGCTATAGTAAATTGAGCTGCTATAAACATTGATGAAGCCACATCGCTATAATATGCTGTTTCTAACTCTTTTGGGAAAATACCCAGGATTGGGATACCTGGGTCATCAGGTGGTTCCACCCCTCATTTTTTGAGGAGCCAGGGAGAGGGTATATTTCGCCTTCTTCTTAGATGGAAAAAAAATAAGAGGGTAAAAAAAATCAATGAACTTCCTGTGACAATAATGTCCCTACCCCCAGACCCAGAGCCAGATTCACAAGAGCAGATTGAGAACAGAGCAAAAAGCTGTAGGACGGGCTGAGCAAAAGTGGGAGAGGGGGCACAGGAGCCCCGTCCCACAGCCTGCCACGCCTGAGCATGAATGATGTGGGCCTGAAGCTGAATGCTCATGGAGATTCTGTCTTTGCGCCTCTGTATCTGCTGACTGAGAATGCGTTTCTTTTCTCTTTCTTTCTTTCTTTCTTTTCTTTTCTTTCTTTCTTTCTTTTTCATTTAATAAGCTTAACATAAACTTGCTTTCAGAGTGGTTGCTTTGGGTTTCTTTAAAATATGTAATATTTTATACATAATGAAATATACATGAAGTGTAGGCAAGATATAAAGCAAAGCCATAAAGCTCAAACCCACATGCAGAGCACTTGGCCTGAGAAGTAGCACATCATTCAAGTGCTGGGCTCCCTGGATGCTCCCTTCTTGCAATTTTTTTTTTCCAAAGAGAGAGAGACAGAGAAAGAGAGAAACAACTGTATTTAGTTTTTCACATGGCTTTCGTTGCTCCAACACTTAGTTGTGTACGTGGTGCTGGGGTTTGAACCCGGGTCCTCATGCTTGCCAGGCAAGCGCCGAAACCACCACTGAGCCACCGTTCCAGCCCACCTTCTTGCAATTTGACCCCTAGCAATGCAGCCTGTGCAACTTACTTTAAAGAAAGTTAGTTTAAAAGTTATGCCGCATTGGATGCTATAGATCTTAATAATTTGTTGAATTGTGACTCCATTTCACAGGCGGAGATGTACAGCCTAGAAGGATAAAGTAATTCAGTCTCTCTGCGCCCCATGGAGCCTGGATGTGGCCCTGGGACCTTCTTGGAGGTAGCACCTGGCCCAGCTCCGGGACATGTCTTTTGTTGGCACTATGCAGGCAAGGCACCTTCCTCCGGGATGCGTAATGCCAGGGTCTACCAAAGCTCCTTCTTTTCCCGCTTTGCTTTGCACAGACTGGCACCACCCTTCAAACTTCTGCTAGGACTGAGCGCTTGCTTTTTAAGAAATTTGACGCTGCTGGCCTACTGTGTGACTTGTACTTGTTTTATTTCCCATTATCCTATTTGTGACAGTGAGCCTACTAAAAATTTCTTTCGACTCGGATGTCCTCCCAGTGCCATAGCATCCTGGAAAAATCACATTTCACATTACTGCAAAAGCGTCTCGCCTGCTTTATTGTCCTCAGCATCCGAAAAGAAACGCAAGCGCTGAGTGATATGACAGTTTGGAAGATGACAGCGAGGATCTCTAAATGAGATTCTGGCTGTTAACCAGGGTTACTGTGCGGCCATATTCATCTGAACGAGAGCTAAAACACAGCAAGGGTGAGGGAAGGATTGCGTTCATCGAGCACTGAGAACATGCCAGGAAATGAGAGGAAGACTTCTCCTACGCATTGTCACATCCGATTGTCACAGCAGCCCTGGCAGCCACAAATTTCTAATTCCCATTTTACAGAGGAGCAAATTGAGACTTCAGGAATTGAAGTGCCAAAGGACAACAGCTAAACAGTTTATCAAGATGCAAATCTATTTTCTTCTGAGCCAAGCTCCCCACTCTTGCAGCATTACAACTTGATGACTTCTACCTGCTTGAAGGCAGAACTCATTAAGCATCTATTGAGTGTGAAATTTGCAGATGCATGAAGAATTCTGAGTCTGGGGATATCCTTACAGAGCAAATAATCCAACCTCCAAAGGCCAGAAAGAGTTTCAGAGATCATCTTGAACTCCTTCCATTTTGTGAAATGAGAACCAAGCCTGTGATGACACTTGCTGAAGCCACACACTTCACGTGCTCCCTTTGGACACATGACACCCTGCCTGAGGGGAGTTCACAATTGCATATCCATTGTCACATTAATTTGGCATGCTAATTTTTAAAAAATTAATTTTTAAGAGTTTAAATCACCTTTTTATCTTTGAATAATTATACATTTATTAAAATGTTGCAAAAAGAGTACAAGGAATTCATGTAGACCCTTCACCCACCACCCGCCCTCCCCTAATGTTCTCATCTTCCATAATCGTGGCGGATCTGTCCACATGCAGACAGTGACATAACAGTGCAAGACGGTTAACTAAACTACTGGCTGTATTTGGATATCACCAGTTTTTCTACTGATGGCTTTTTCTGTTTCCGGATGCAATCCAGGATTTAGATGCTAATTAGATATGTCTCTCAATTTTTAAAACATCCTATCTGCGCACTTACTAAGCAATGAGAATTCCCAGAAGAAAAGGACTTTGGGTAACAGCCAGAAGGTATGCATTTGCTGAGAATGTACCAAGCAATACAGACTCCGTGACAGCTTGTTGCTCTGCTATTGATCAAAGCAAAGACCTTAAAAATGGCACCAAAACTATGGTCCCTTCTTTACCCTTGCACCATAAAACTTCCATTACAACTATGTGGAAAGAATTCAGATGTAGAGATATGTAGTTATGTAAGATACATATGTGTATGTAAGATATATAGCGTCACCCATACCCACATTTACATATATAAAAACACATATAAGGATATGGTCTCTAAGGATGCATTTCAAATCAATTGCGAAATGTTACACAATTCAGTAAATGGTTGAGAATAACCGGCTATTCCTTTGACATAGCTAAATACGTTCCTATCTACCTCCTACCAGACATCATTCATAAAAATAAGCTCCAGAATTATTAAAGTCTCAGATACTGAACAAGTAAGCTTATTGGATGATTGGAAAGGGAGAAATACATTTATAATAGTGAATAAAATCAGGCCTTTTAAAACACAAATACTGTGAAAGGAAAGAATCAAACACTGGATTACAAAGTTACAGGGAAAGTATTTTTTAAATATATTGCAGACTAAAGATTAATGATGGGAATGCATGAAATGTTTACAGATCAATAGGTAAAAGACTAAACACACCACAAGAATAATGGCCTACAGACCCATATTGGTAATTCATAAAAACAGAAGCACAAACAGCCAATGCGTGTCAGAGACGGCTGTTCTCACTGGTCATCTAATTTGTAGGCACCGCATGATGCCATTTGCAGCTAAAATGTTGCTATGGGTTAAACAAATCTGTGTAAATACGGAATTGGTGGGGGGTGGGAGCCCCTGGTCTTGAATGGCTTGGAAGAGATGAGCCATTGGAAAGAGTGTCTCCAGGAGCAGAGTGACCCAAGGGTGGCTTGTCTTTAGCCATCGGAGGCAAATTCCACATCTGCAGATAACAAATTGCTACAGCTTGGGTCTAAGATGTCCCCTAAAAGCCTTGGTCCCCAGCTTGGTCCTGTTAGGAGATGGTTGAATCTTTAAAACATTGAGCCTGGTAGGAGGTCTTTCAGGTCTTTCAGTCACTGGAGGCGTGCCCTGGAAGGGGATATTAGGACTCCAGCCCTTTCCTCCTTTTTCAAGTCCCACCATTGAGGTGACTGGTTTTGCTCTGTTGCAAACATCTGTCGTGATGTGCCGCCCCCCCACCCCAACATCAGAAAGCAATAGATCTGCCTGTTCATGGATGAGACCACCCCCAAAACTGTGAGCTCAAATAAACCTTTTATCTTTATAAGTTGATTATCTCAGGTATTTGTTATAGTAGCAGAAAGCTGACTAACACACAGCTGTTACATTTCCAGCCTTTCACCTGGCACCTGAGAGTTGGAGACCCTAGAATGAGGTGGAAACTTAATCTTTCCCTGGGGAAGCCACATTAATTCAGGAGCAACATTCAAAATGTTGTTCCTGGTGGGTCCTGCATCACTAGGTGAAGGTGCTATGTCCTGGTGTTCCTGGCCCATCCTCATGTCACCACCATCCCCTCCCCAAATGCAGACACCGATAGTGTGCTTATGAGAGTTGAGGCAGAAAGGCATGAGGCTCGCTACCACAAGGCCTGCCATTGCTAAAGATGACAGTGCTGGCAGCTCCCTCCCAACCTTCAGCCATGTATGGGCAGCCCTGAGAGCCCTTGTCCCTGCTCTCTTCGGGGCCAGCTATCTGGTTCTGCCTTTGACCTTGAAGAAGGACCTCCAAAGATTCATGCTGGAAGAATCGCCCTGAGTTGCTGCTCTAACACCCACCACTCACCAGGAAGCTTTATTTAGAGCCTTAATACCCAGAGGCTCCGAAGCTGCATCCACAGGAGTTATGCTTTGTGTATTCCTTAGGAACCTGTGATGCTGCCCCCGAGAAAGGCCAAGCATTATAGGCTCCTTCAGGGAGCATTTGCATGACTTATGAGGTTTATTTAGGGCCTAGAAAGTGCTTTCCCTGCGAGGAGACAAACTAAGCTTCCCTCTGGCCAGAGGCCCAGTCAGTAAAACACCGGAAGATTCGCTGGCAAGCAAAGGCACAGCTCTTCCCGTTGTGCATGGATCTGAAGATCCAGGCCAGGGGTGGGGTGCTCTAAAATCCACACCTAGTGGCCTGCTCGAAGAAGGCACTTCCAGGGCCTCCCCTAGTAAAGTCCAAGGCCTCAGAATGGGATTGGCCAAAATTAGCGAGGAGGCTTGGTGGCTGAGTCTCCAAACCCACAAAGAGAGGATGCTTCCGTGGTTAGATTATTCCCTTGTGCTGTGCTGTTGAATTCTGCATGAATGCTGCACTCCCTTCTTATCTCTGCCCAGTGTAGACCGTGCTCCACGGCCCTGCCTGTAGCACACTGCACTTTGTGTCCTGGTCTAAAAAAGACTAAATGTATGGGGAAAGACTTCCAAAATTTATCTACCCAATTGATTTAGTTATGCATTTAATGACTGGCTCAGAGGGAAGAAGAGCATCACGTGGAATTGAGACTGGCCTGAGCTTTATGGTTGAGCAGGTTAGAGAAAACAATGCCTACCCGACCTTCCTAACCTGTACCCCAGCACTGGACAGACCCTCCTGTCCAGTGTAACCCCTTTCTGGGGGGAGTCTCAGGGCTACCCCTTGACTGGGGGAGTGGGTTCTCACTGTTCCATTCCCTGGGGGCCTCCAACCCATAGCCCCTCACTGCAGAAGGAGGACTTCTCGACCAGTGCATTGATTAATGCCATCCTTCAGAATTTGACTCCTGCCTGCCACCCAAGCTGCATCTACTCCCTCTGCCTCGAATCCAGCCCATGCCCCAGAGTGAGCCCTGCTACACCTCACAGACGCTATTTCCCCCATCCCTTTGGCGAGGCTCTTTCCAGGGCCCAAGGTGAAGCACCACACCAAGGCAAAAGAGAGCATGGCGGAAAACAGCTCAGAATATGGCACCAGGAAGCTGAGAGGGAGGGCGCTTTACTCACCCCAACAGAACATGCACCCCAACCACACGCCCCCAGGAGCCCACCTCCTCCAGGCACACCCTACCTACAGTTGGCACCCAGTTAATCTCTGTCAGTAGAGTAACACACAGATTAGGTTAAGGCTCACAACCCAATTATTTCACCTCAGCTTTCTTGGGTTGTTTCACACATGAGCTTTTGGGGGACACCTCACAACTAAACCATGACATTAACCCTTCATCATTCTTCAAAATCCATCACATCTCTGCCCTAGAGGGTCCTTCTGAGCTTTTTAATACCTCATTTTACGCTATGAGTACCTGTCCCTTAATGAGCTGAACATATGTTGCCCCAATCTAAATGTCCTGTCTTTGGATTCCAACATGTAGATACTTCCTGGCCTCTAGTTTATGTTCAGCGGAGGATGGGAAAACAAATCTATGCATGTACGTGATTTCTAACCCTGCAAACAGTCCACAGTCCAGAGCACTAGGGATTTGAAGACCTTGGTCAATGATGGTTTGGAGACAATCATGGGAGAAGGGGTGTGGGTTCT
The DNA here is from genome assembly GCA_004027875.1 of Aplodontia rufa. Taxonomy (NCBI): domain Eukaryota; kingdom Metazoa; phylum Chordata; class Mammalia; order Rodentia; family Aplodontiidae; genus Aplodontia; species Aplodontia rufa. The sequence continues at coordinate 222,395 of PVKS010000258.1, forward strand.
GGGACCTGGTTCTCATCTATGGAAACGTGGCATGTTTTTTTTCTAAAGTGTGAAAGAGTAGAAGTTGTTCACCCCTTGAGACCAGATCTAGAATCAGAGAGAGAGGGAGCCCCTTGCAGAGACTACCCACAGGATGCACCAGGACCAGTCTGTTTTCAGGGGCCACCTTGATATGCCATGTGAAAAGTGGGGGCTGCCTGGATTCTGGGCAGCAGCCCCAGTCATCCTCAATGTCCAAAAACGACTTCTACTCTATGTCGAAAAGCAAAACAAGCCAGCTCGGTGCGCTTCTGCTGCTGAACATCAGTGTTTATGATTGTGCTCAGCTGGAGACTCACTCATACCAGAGGCAGAGGGATCCCAGCCAAGCATGAGGCCCTGCCTGGTGGCAGAACCTCAGCCCCTGCAGGACCCTCACAGGTGGCCACATCTGGGAGGTAGGAGCCCCCAGCACTGCTCCTGAGGATTGGGCTCAAATCCTA